>APFE030670502.1:2418-22735 GCA_000404065.3 Pinus taeda | reverse complement strand
TTAAAATATGCCTTTTGATTTTTTTAGAGTAAGTGGCCGTTACATCCACCAAAAATTGGGGAGATTCATTCCGAAAAAAAATCTTTTACCAAAAATTGGGGAGATTAATTCCGAAAAAAAATCTTTTATAACCATTTGACCGACTAGCATGGCCGAACCCCAGGAGTGTTTCCAAGAAAATAAACCCCTATTTGACCACCTCCGCGAAATACTTAACATAATGATAGGTTGATTTTTAAACTTTATATTATAAATGGTGAAATTAAATATTTATATATAAAAAACCACTAAACTTCACCACCCCTTAAGGTTTATCTATTAAAATGAAGATCTAAAAATATTGTGTAAATTAAAATGAAAAATATAATATTAAAAATTGGATTAAAAATTTCAAAAATTTAAAAAATAATTTAAATTTATATTTTGTAAAATGTGAAAAAATAATTTTTATTTGCTTCAATATGGTGTTTTCCAATTAGTATAGAAGGAAAATGTTGAATGACCTGTTATATTATGTTATCTTAACATTATTAGATAAATAATATTTAAATCTAAAAATAAAATAAAAAAAATAAAAAATAAAATGAATAATTATTAATAATTAAATCTCTCTAGATCCATATTAATTTTAATCTATAGAGTATTTAGACACTTTAAATCCAAAAGAAAACCTTTTTTCCAATTTTAAGTTCAAAATAAAAATTCACATTGTGAGAAATTTAATATTTCTCATAAATCAGTTTATATATATATTTAAAATATGCCTTTTGATTTTTTTAGAGTAAGTGGCTGTTACATCCACCAAAAATTGGGGAGATTAATTCCGAAAAAAAATCTTTTACCAAAAATTGGGGAGATTAATTCCGAAAAAAATCTTTTATAACCATTCGACCGACTAACATGGCCGAACCCCAAGAGTGTTCCAAGAAAATAAACCCCTATGACCACCTGGCGAAATACTTCACAATAATGATAGAACTTGATTTTTAACTTATATCATAAATGGTGAGAATTAAATATTTATATATAAAAAAAACACTAAACATTCACCACCCCAACTTAAAAGAATTGGTCAAAACCAAGTGACACGTATCATATAAAAAAAAAATTAAAAGGAAAATATTTTCAAGAATGCCCAGCTTGGAAACAAATTCTTAAACCATGCTAATTAAGGGTGAAAATTATCCCCCTAAATCTATTCCCAATCTAATAAAGAAATTGGTCAATTAATACGCTTGCTTTTCCATTTGAGACCGTTCAAAATAAGGTCCTAGCTACCACAATATATATCACTATCAAAATCCGCATTAAAATTCCATTTTGTGTTCAATCCACTGCGTTCGAACTCCTAATTCAGGTTCACTAACTAGGGTATGCTCTGCACTGCTCTGTGGAGAGTCTATTTTTCATTCCTTTCTGTGCCCGGTCACCATTCTCGGCCTCTAAATTCTTGACAAATTAAGCCCAGAAGTACCCTGTTCGCACCCAATTCGAGCTAAAGATTCGAACCTGTGACCTACCTGTGGCCTACGCCATGGAAGCGATTCCCAATGGCGTGCCCCCGCTTCCGCTGACCATGCCCTTCCCACAACAACAGCAGCAGCAGCAGCACCACATGGTCCTCACTGAGAGTAGCGGGGACGACCACGAGCTGAGGGCCCCTAAGAAGAGGGCTGAGACATGGGTTCAAGACGAGATTCAAACCATGCTCACCTACCGAAAAGAGTTAGAGAGTCTCTTCAATACTTCCAAGTCCAACAAGCACCTATGGGAGCAGATATCGCAGAGAATGAGGCAGAGGGGTTATGACAGGTCTCCCAACATGTGCAAGGACAAATGGCGGAATCTCCTCAAGGATTACAGGAAGCTCAGGCACCAGCAGAAGCCTGACACGCCCAAGGTAGGATATTATAAGGATATCGAAGATGTCATGGTCGAAAGGGCCAAGCATACGCCGCATCGGAGCCCTGTGAAGTACGAATCTACGATTCAGATGGTGCCCAAAGGTAAGCGAATCTTCATGCTTTTTTTGTTTTTTGCCTTTTGAATTTTTTTATAGTCCTACATGGAAAACTTCCGGTGATTTGAACCTTTGGCAACGTGTAAAATTGGCGTTATTACTTTAAATGTGAACATTGTTGATTGTTCTGTGTAAAATTGGCGTTATTACTTTAAATGTGAACATTGTTGATTGTTCTGTGCGGGGGTTGAAGGGTTGTGCTTTGAAGCCTAACTGTGGGGCTAGTACTACTTGAGATTTGAATTTGGAACTCTACCTTTGATGGACAATGTCTCTCCCAAATGATTATGCGGTATCCCCTGGGTAAAATTGGTTGTTGTTGTAATTAGTTTGTGTATTTTTGGGGGAACTTTTTGCTTACTTGGCATGTTATATGAAAGAAATTTCAGATGTCTCGTTTTTTTTGAAGCTGTTGAATTTTTGCCCCATGGAAAATTGTTTTACTATTCACTATCACTTAGCTCCTTCACTGTGATCGAGGACTAGGTGGAGGAGAGACTCTTCTACCCACTTCTTCTGGCCTTGGCTTTTAGTTCCAGCCCCTCTTGACATGTATTCGATGAGAATTTGATAATGTATTCCATATATCTTTCTGTTACAGAGTTAGTTTAAAAAAATTGTTCTTTGATGTTCTCTTGTTGTTGTTATGGTAGCTATAGGAGCTGCTTTTGCACTCCCCATTTGTATTATACTGGTTGTACCTTTTCTATTCGATTGACCTACTTATTTGGTCTTTCTTTGGGCATTAGTAGAATCATATTATTTTGTCTACTGCACTATGATCTTGGAAGTCCAAGGCAAATTGTTTCTGTTCTTTGCTAAGAATATGTATGTTCAAGGTAAAACTGATCTGTAACTCTTAAAATTAAATGCATCCATCACCAAAAATTGACCATCCCATTGTGTATGTAAGGCAAATTGTTTCCCTTCTTTACTATGAATTGGTATGTTCAAAGGAAAACTGTGATGCAAAATCATTGCCAAAATTTGTATACAGCAATGCATTATTCTTTTTGACTGCATGCTACCTTTATCTATGGCTCTAATTTATATAACCAGGAAGTTCACCGAAGGATGTTGTACTATATTGAATGATCCTTCAAACTATCTATTGCTTATGGTGGGTTGCTTCGATCATATGTGGTTGCCTTTATGTAACTTATACTAAGGATACTAAGGATTCTCATGTCTGTTGGTATCAAACATGCTGGGAATTCAACCCAAGACCTACCCCTGTTTGGTGAACTCTGCTCTACCGCTGAGCAAGATGCCTCTTCATGACTGACATTTTAACAATTTGAACTAATCGTGCATGTTGCTACCTCTATATTCTAATATCCTCCTTTAAGCCACACTAGCTTTGGCCACCTAGCTACCATAACCTCCTTGGCTTTTATACTCTAGTGAAAACTAGACAAACTAGGAATCAAACCTTGGACCTGCCACATCCAATGGGTTGCTCTGCCACTGAATTACATTCCCTTTCATCATGGACACCCTCAATGGTTTAATCTAAAGGTGGACACTGCTAGCTCCAATGACACGTGACTTCTTTCCAACCACATATCTATTTATCAATATTTATGCTTATGTAAAATGTTTTGGTCCTTAAATGTTAGAGTCACTTGAAAGATATTTGAGATGTCTCTCATTCTCCCTACTTTATGCTAGGATGTTCATGGGGAATTTGACTTTCCTTATTTATCTAGAATCTGGATTCTCAATTTCATTTCCAAATAGTAATTTATGTGTCTGCTATAGCAATAAATAGCATCAGTGCTAATTCTAGTCTCATGCTACATGCATGAACTTGTTGAGCAATCCAGTTGATCACTTCTATTTTCTTTTTCTTTGCTCGCTTATTGTTTATGTAATGGTCTTCTAGGAAGGTTTGAACTTTGGACAAGAAGAGTGCAGACAACGTGTAAGGATGCAATGTGTGCTGCTTACTTTATCCTTTGTTAGGACTTGAAATTGCCTGCATTGAGCAAGAAATAATGTAGCTGCTGTAAACACAAGTTGACATGGGTAGTTTTTGAATTTTTTTCTCTAGGGCATAGCTTAGAATAATTTTCATGTTTTTCACAGCATCAAAACATTATTAGTATTATTTAACATTTATATTATTAAACAGTGATAAGAAAATCATTCATAAGCATAAAAAAGCAGTAGTAAATCATAGTAGAAATATCAAAAAACCATGAGACAAGAGACACAGAAATTAGGCATGCAGCTATGGCAAAACCCACAATGGAAAAACTCAGAATGTTTTTCTTATGAGAGAGAGAGAAAGTTCCATATTCATCAATACAACAAAAATAACCATAACAAAATGATAGTAAAACTAGTAACCAAGATCATGATCAAGTGCCATGACAAAAAGCAAGTTCCTGAAATTTCAACCCTCTTCAAATTTCGTCCACCTCCTAAAATTTTGGCCGTCCTGTAATTTTGTTGGATCAAAGACGTGTGAGACAAAATTTGATGTGTCCAAATGACGAGAAACAATATCCTTTATATAGCCTTCAAGTGGGAGTTGAATGGGTGCCTCTTAAGGGCCCAATTGAGCTAATAAATTTGGAGGCAAATTTAAAAATTCAAATTTCCATTTATTTTTCAAGATGAAAATACCGACCATGGCGCTACCATATTTTTCAACACTCCCTCTTAGCCAGGGAGGTACTTTTCATTCTCTCTCAAGATCAATTGTCCCGACCAGTCATAGGTCTCATAGCCCACAACCTAAGGAGGAGATCACAAATACAAATCCCTCTTTGTCAAGATCAATCTCCCCGATCAATTATAGGTCTCACAACCCACAACCTAAGGGAGAGATCATCAGTCTCATTATAAGGAAAGATACATCTATCTCAAATCATCTCCCCAACCACAAGGTCTCACAACACACAGCTTTAGGGAGGAACCAACAATACATCTCTTGGACCATAAAGTCTCACAGCACACAACCTACAAGAGGAATCAACAATACATCTCTCGGACCACAAGGTCTCACGACACACAACCTAAAGGTGGAATCAACAATACATCTCCCTGACAACAAAGTCTCATGGCACATAGCCTACAAGAGTAATCAACAAGACATCTCTTGGACCACAAGGTCACATGACACACATCTTATAGGAGGAATCAACAATACATCTCCCGACCCACAAGGTCTCACAATACACAACTTACAGGAGGAATCAACAATACATCTCCTAGACCATAAGGTCTCGCGGCACACAGCCTATAGGAGGAATCAACAATACATCTCCCGACCCACAAGGTCTCACGGCACAACCTACGGAAGATGGTCCTGAATATGATTGTATGTAATGAGTGCTCCCTCATCAAGGGGATTCTTAGTTATTCTAGTTTCTTCACATAAATATCAGCAACCATTTCATCATTAGAAATGTAGCCATGGTGGATCTCAAATATTTCAGTAAACAACATTTAGCTTCAGTCGGAGCTCCTTTTGGAAGTAAACATCAACAACTAATCATAGACTTCAATAATGGCTTCTCATAGAGGCAATCATCAGGAACCATAATAGAGTCCTACAGACAATAAGTGGCTTCTCACAGAAGCGAATATCAATATCCATAGATGAATCCAACAGATAATAAGTGACTTCTCACAGAAGGGAATATCAATATCCATAGTCGAATCCAGCAGAGAATAAGTGGCTTCTCATAGAAGTGAAGATTAGTATCCATAATCGAATTTAGCAGATAATAAGTGGCTTCTCACAAAAGCAGGGATCAACAACCATAGTAGAATCCAAGAGACCATAATCGAGTCACAAGAGGCTTCAACAGAAACAAACATCATCAGATAGATCAATGAACCAATCAGAGAATCAACCAAGTCAATATCAGAGTCTTGCAACTTCAAATCATTCATCGTGGAGATGTCGATGGACCTACAGTCCATTTTGCCAAAGATATGACAAGCTCATGCCTTTATAAAAGCATCTCCCTCTTGCACATAAGTCCTCTACATAGAAAAAAATCGTGGGCTCATCTTTAGCAAATTTGGATCAACATTAGTCTTCAAAACTTCTAGCCACCTTCATAGAAACGTGTTTCAGTCAGGCTGATCTTGTTTGCTCCCTCTGAGTACAAAGCCTATCACGAGTCTTTTTGTCACATTGTTCGTTGTTTCCAACAATTGCCACATCTTGGCAGTCTCTAATACCTACAAACCTCACTAGGAGGCTATTAAAGGACAAGAACAACCAAGCAAGCCAAGAGACTCGTAATGAAATAATCAATAGAAACAATCAAGATAATACTTTTTTCTTGAGAGTGTGTCAGCTCCCTCTTGATCTTAGCCTTCTCTGATCGAGTCAATCTCATCACATCAAGTAGTCCATACAATCATCAAAGAGTTGACATCACTAAGGAGTCCACATCATCCAGGAGTCCACATCATCAAGGAATCCACATCATCATTAAGGAGTTCTCATCATCAACAAAGAGTTTACGGAGTCCAAGTCATCAAGGAGTCCATATCATCATCTTCATCAAGAGTCTACATCATCAACGAGTCCATATCTTCATCATCATCAAGTAGTCCACATCATTAAGGAATCATCATCATCATATCATCATGGAGTCCATGTCATCCTCAAGAAGTTGACCTAGCCCATATCATCATCAGATCATTATCAAGAAGTTGACCTCGTTTATATCATTATTGAGAAATTCATTCAAGGAGTTCAATCTACATCATCATCAAGGAGTCCACAACAAGGAGTTCTCTTCATCATCATTAAGGAGTCCATATCATGATCCATATCACTCGGAAGTCATATCAGTATCAAAGAGTTCACAAGGAGTCCATCATCCACATATTCACTTCAACATCAACAAAGAGTTCACATCCACATTATCAAGGTGTTCACATCATCAAGGAATTCATCATTAAGGAGTTCATCATCAATGTATCCATATCATCAAGGAGTCCATCATCCACGTCATCAAGGAGTTCACATCATCATCAACAAAGAGTTCACATTCACAGAGTTCATCATCAAGGAGTTTGTCATGAATAAGTCTATATCATCAAGGAGTCCACACCATTATTAAGTCAACATCATCAACGTGTCCACATCATGATTTCACATCATCAACAAGCCTACATTGTTATCATCATTAATGAGTCCACATTATCAACGAGTCCACATCATTATCATTGAGTCCATATCATCAACAAGGAGTCCTTGTCATCATCAAAGAGTTCACATCATTAGTAATGATTTAAAAATAAAATGAAAAACATAAGATACTTATCTTTTCAGCTCCCTCTTAATCTTTAGCCCTTTTACATTCAACCTGCAAATCAACCTTAACAACAAGATGTCAGATCTTCTTAAGCGGAAGCAATCAATCCATAGGCCCAACCCAAAATAGGGTGAATATTTTATTGGCTAGGGTTATTATTTTATTTTAGGTGCCATCGGGATTTTCTGTCTTGATTCAATCATGGGATAATGTTGGCTCCATTGTATTCGGGCCAGCCTTCTCCAGTGACCTATATGTGTAGAATAGGGTGTCCTCCAAGCAATCGCAAACCATAGAAATGATTCCAGACCTTTTCGGATCTTATCATGCATAGAGAAGACAGGCCTCATTCTTGTTACAATGCCCAGAGTTCAACCTAGTTATAATACATTGATCTATATCACATATTTCATAGTGCTTCAGCATGTTCTAGTAACATGTAACTAGTATTCCAATTTTTGATAAGGCTCATAAATATTTTCAAAACTCCTTTTATATTTTCAGAGAGTAAAGCCTTCATAGCATCTTCACCCTATAAAATTGAATAACATCACCAAGTGAATTCCAGACAGTCCTGTTATATGATATCCTTCATTTTCTTTAAAAAAACTTCTGTAGATAACTTATTTCCAGAGTCAACAGTGTCGAACAATTTCTATGCCTGAACCTTGTTCCTTACATATGGAGCTTTGAAACAATTTTTCAGAAGTTTAGATTCTTGAGCTCAATGTCAGCCCTTTTGTAGTGCTTGATCTTATATGTAAAGGAGGGACTTAGATTGATATCTGGATCCCTTCAATTGTTGCTCATACACTACTCAGTCACCCGAGATACTGTAGCCTGTGTAGCAATTTGGTCAAACTACAAATCTCAGATAATGAGTTAGGATGTGGACAATGGAGGATAGTACAAATTATAAACAGACACTCTTTCCATAAATATCCTCCAGAATTTTGCAAATTTTCTTGTCACAGAACCCTGAGGAAATTCTCATACTACAGAACATGCATAGAGAAGCTCAAATAGGAAGCTCGCATAAGAGAGATAAATTCTATTCACAAAGCTCGGATCAAGGATCTCTTTGCACTTCAAGATTTAGTGCCTTTAGATTGCATAGACCACTCACAGGAGTTTGCATACAGAGAATCAACGCTTTAGGATTTATATAGGATGTATCACATATAAGATCGCATCAAAGTCAACTCGCATACTCTAGAGAAACTCACATTTATAGGATCATAGTGTGCCATAAAGACATTCACATAGCTGCACTAACAGAGTTTTGAGTTAATGATCATAATGAAGAAGTTCTCAGAGAATATTTTATACCAACCACAGGATCGAACCAAGCTTCCATCACAAATACTATTACAGGTATGGCCTTTAATACTGGAGATCAACTACAGAAATTGTTTGCGTCCACCACAGCAGTGGAAAAGAGTCTTTCGATCATTATAAAGGGCTTGAACTTTCACAGACTTAATGCTACCATTTTAGTCCTTGACCAAATAAACCCGGATCATACTCAGAACCATTTGGTCGAATCATAATGCAGGGTTTAAACCCTTCAAAGGAGCTTGGACAGCCACAAAAGGTTCAGATCGGATGCCAAACAGGGAGTTCTGGATGCTTTCTTAAACTTGCTACATCACAACTCATAGGACGAACTTTATTGAACTCAAAAAATGGTCACACAACCTTGGCAGGAACTATAGGTACACGACTTCAGTTTTGCAAATAGAGATAGGTAGCTTGTTGCTGAGGAGGTTCGCATTTGGAAGACACACACTCTGTATGAGGAAGGGCTACAGAACTCACAAGAATATCAGTCTCAGCCCTCTTCACATACCATGCCACAGGGAGAGTTACATACCTTCGGACCTTTGGATTTGTTGCAGATCCAGCCTCCTTTTTCATTGCCATAAACTTTTAATTCAGATCACAGAAGTTAGACTTGAAGGTCCTTTACTGTAGCATAAGCATAAATTTGATCCTCATAGAATTGGACCTCACGGTCCTGTACTGTATCATAAGCATAAATCTGATCCTCTTAGAGTTGGACCTCACAGAATTCGCATAGCTCAGATGGAAAAATAATTCCCAGGTCTTGACTTTCCTCAAACTGCTCTTCAATGCAGTCCTGGCTCTGATTCCTTGAATTTTTTTTATCTAGGGCATAGCTTAGAATAATTTTCATATTTTTCACAGCATTGAAACATTATTAGTATATTTAACATTTATTTTATTAAACAGTGATAAGAAAATCATTCATAAGCATAAAAGAGCAGTAGCAAATCACAGCAGAAATATCAAGAAACCATGAGACAAGAGATACAGAAATAAGGCACACAGCTAGGGCAAAACCCACAATGGGAAAACCCAGAAATGCTTTCCTTATGAGAGACAGAGAAAGTGATAGATTCATCAATACAACAGAAATAACCAGAACAGAATGATAGCCAAACTAGTAACTAAGATCATGATCAAGTGCCATGACAAAAAGCAAGTTCCTGAAATTTCGGCCCTCCTAGATTGTCGGCCAATCGGCCACCTGCTGAAATTTCGCTGGATCAGAGATGTGTGAGACAAAAGTTGATGTGTCCAAATGAGGAGAAACAATCCCCTTTGTACAGCCTTCAAGTGGGACGCGAATGGAGCCCACCTAATAAATTTGGAGGCAAATTTTAAAATTCAAATTTCCATTTATTTTTCAAGATGAAAATACCGACCATGGCTACCATATTTTTCAACAGTAGTAACCTTAGAGGCTTACCTTATCTGCTGCTAGTAAGTTAAGATATACGCTGCACGTGCAATTGAAATTACAACATAAAATTTGAAAAGTTAATTTGCCTCTCTCAATGCCCTAGAGAAAAGCCACTTGAATATAGGTTGAGTTCATATGCTTTTTAGTCTACAACACAATGCAAGTGAAATTATGCTGACATGTTATCTTTCCCTTACTGAAGAAACCTTGGATAAGGAAACAAAGAAACTTCTCCATATTTCACTTTTCAAACTGTCCACAAAACTGGGGATGGACAAAATGACCATGCATCTTTGGGTAAATGCCCAAGCTGCTCATCCAAATGAAAGAGAGTTATGATTCATGAAGGTTCGTGGATTGTTTACTAATTAAATCAGCAATTGTGGTTTGCCACTAACAATTCTTTTGATAAACCCACTTCTCTTATGTTAAAATCATACAATTCACAGATCATGGAGATCAATATTTCATCATAAATAATTATAGATGGAATTAATGTCAAGAAACCAAAGCATGCACATGATCCACCTTTGTATATAAGGATGCCGAGCTTATCTCCTTTGCCTTCATCTTCAAGAGTATTTGTTTCTTTCCTGAAAATGATATTTCTGAGAACTGAATAATCAGATCTGATCCAAAAGCAGACACTTCTTTTAGGTTGAATGGAGTGTTGACCTTATGAGAGTTGTTTAACACCTTCACTTCTGTAAGAAGGAGATGCTTGTCAATCAGATTATCTTAAATCTATCTACATTGCTTAATCCTCAAGAGTATTTGTATCTTTACAAGAAATGCTGTTCTCAAGCACTGAATAACTAGTTGTGATCCAAAAGCAGAGACTTCTTTTAGGTTGAATGGAGTATTTGCCTCATGATAAGTTTGTTTAACATCATCACTTCCATAACAAAGAGATGCTTGTTTGTCAGATTATTTCCATATATATTTACTTTGTCTTCAAGAGTATTTATATCTTTATTAAAAAATGGCAATCCTAGATGAGAATAGTACATCTAGATCTGATTCAAAAGCAAACATTTATTCCAGATTGAACAGAGTAATTACCTCATGAAAAGTTGTTCAACATCATGTGTGTAATGAGATACTTATAGTTATTAGTTTGATTTCATCCCAAATACTCCTGCCTGCTTGTTGAACAGTGAACCATCAATTTGGCCCCCAAAATGAACCTTTACCATTGAAGGAAATGTGCAAGTAGAAACCTGCAATAGAGATAGACATTGTCTCATAACCTCTTTAGAGACCTAAAGTTGTATTCAAGATCGACGTTCATCTCGTAGCCCCTTCACGGAACTAAAATTATTATGGAGACACACATTCCTAAAGATAAACTGCATTCTGCTTATGTCCAGGTGCCACTAATAGGATGTCACTTTACTTTTTTCTTAATTGCTTAAGCGTTTTAGGAAATGGCAAATGTAAATGCTATGCATAATACCATATAGTATAGACTATTATGTTTACACGTTACTACAAATTTTGATGGTGAACTTCAAATTTTATGTATATGTTATATATTCCTCGTTTTATTTAATAACTATAAAGTTACAACGGGGATATTGATTGCCTAAGATGAAATGATTTGGTGATGTGATACCAAACAAAATGACTGGATGAACAAATACACATTAATACCTAGAACAATGGAAATAAATCTTGGTCAGAGGATCTTTTGCCCCATAATTGAAATTTGAACTTGACCAAAAGCTAAGTTAAAAATGCCATAAAGCATACAACATTTACATCAAAACGACCATTGGTCATAAAATAATTGGGACAAAGGATCTCGTGCATGATTGAGTTTGAAAGTAAAAATTACCATCAACCAAAAAACACTACTGGAAATGGTGTTGAGAAATGAACAGCCATGAAGGCTAGTAGATCAAGCCACCCTTGTAAGTGGGGAATTTGTTAGAAAAGAAACTTGAGAACTTACTTTGCTCCACTCGTTATGGTAGTCTTGGTGTGGGCACTCAATGGAAGAAAATATAGAGGCACAAATTGAGATTTACCTATCGTCCTAGGAGTTGAGTCAACCCTTGGTTGAGCTCGTGAATCCACCTAATCTAAATAAGGTAAGATACTTTTATTAATGGCCAATGAATGGCCAAAAAATAGGTCAATGGGATCAAGAGTACATTTGATGAAAATACACAAAGTGTGTGTGCAAAAGCAATTCGTAGGTCAATGATAAAAGCATAAGAAGATAATATTTAAGTGTCTAGCTATGGGAAGAAATTCTAATAAAAAGTATGTGGTAGAGTGCAAGTACAACAAAAATGCTTTTAAAGCTATTAACATTGAGGAACTCTTAATGATTAGCTAGTTGGAGTAGGATGTTGATGATGAGTGACATTGAGTGGTAGGTTCTTCATTGGAGTCATCAATAATTGTGTGGGTGTTGATGCACTAGCAAGTTGATGTCCTCCATGGAGAGGGAACTGAACTTCAAGATAGTTGGGACGTTCAAAAGAAATGCTCATTTTAGTGGATTTTCCAAAAAGCCAATGAAATTTGTAGGAGGAAGATTGTCTTCATCTGCAATAGGGTTTTATTTGCTATTGTTAGGGGATGAGATATCCATTTGGAAAAAGAAGATATCGTAGACTCTTTGGGATATTTTACCTAGAAAATCTTCCTTTTGATAAGTTGATTGTTGGTAAAAAGAGACCAACTTGAGCTAATGACCTCCCATCATTTGCACTTTAGTCCCTCATGACTTTTGATGCAAAGGATTGATGGATTAGAGTTAACTCAACTGTTCCTCAAGAAAAGAAGAGAGGTTGGTTTGCTAGTAGCCATTACAGTGAATGCTTGATGTCAATCATTAAAGACAAGCCACCTTCACTAACTTTAGTTGTAGTACTCCTTTAAACCCTATAGTTTCAAGAAACATGATCCTCCAATGCTCTTATACGTGGAAATCTGTCATGTCCAATCATGAGCAAGAAGAATAGGTTTAGTTTGGTGATAGAATTGCACATGATGGGAATATTTTTGTAGTATATGTCTTGTTCCCATTCTAAACCTCCACACTTTATGATGATCTTATCATAAATGTGACTATTGATGCCCATTAAAACTGAAATCCTTGAGATGTTCTTGGATATGATTTAAATGTAGATGGAGCAATATATTAAAAAGATCCCAAACTCTAACAGCTCAAAAGACATTGCTATTCTAGAAATCAAGAGGCAAACATAGAAGCCAAATATGTAGAGAATTGCAACCAATAGTGTTGGAGTTGAAATTTTCATTCAATGGGAAAAGCTCCAAACCTGAATCCTTGTACATAGAGGGTGCACCCTTAAAAATCACCTCCCTTTCTTTTGAGCATTTGAACAAGAAATTATAGAAACCATGATGCAATGGGGAGATGTTGATTTTATCATTGATGGAGCTAGATCACAAGGAATCGATGCATGAAACCAAAGATTGAAATGATGGATTTTAGTGGTTGAAATATCTAACAAAAGTCCTTTGACAAAGCTCTTTTACAAAGAAGAGGTATCCCTTTGTATCTTGATCCTGGTAAGCATCTTTTACTACCCTTCTATTGAACCTTGTAAGTTATTGATAGGTTTACCATTCACTTCTTCGGAAAACATCCATCTATGTGTATATGTATTTATGGTACCACACACACACACAATGTAGGGCATACATGTTTTGGTCGTTGAGGGAATCTCAGGCAACAAGAATCGAAGCCATTGCAATGATAGACCCATCCAAAGGGGGGTATATTATGTACACGTTTGTAGATTTTAGCGGTCAAATTGGTGCATGGAGGTGGGTCCCCTGTCCACAAACAAGGGGGTCTCATACACCAATTACAACCATTTCTTGACAATTGAGGTAATTCTAATTATATTAGAGTCTCTTTGAGAATCATAGTTACAAGGTTTGGTACAATCTTTGATTTCTATAAAGAAGTAGAAGCGGTTAGTTCCTTATAAACCATGATTGACTATGCAACTTGTAAGTATTTTGAAGCTATGATTTTATTCATTCAACCAACAAGATCTGTAGGATCATTTCAATTAGATGTACAAGGTGTCCAATCCCTAATCTCTAGTTTTATGAATGCAATGGCCAAAGTTGAATGAATAGTTTAACTCAAAAGTATATATTGGTAATTTGGTTAAATTAAGCAAATGTAGTGTAGACATAGTAGAAGATAATTTCACTCTTTGAACTTGTTGGTGTTGAGAAATCTAGGGCATTAAGTATTAGGTGATTTCTCTTCCATTAGTAACAGTGTGTGAGCGCTTTTTACTTCTTTAGATTAGGATCTTCTTTTACTTAAGTTATTAGTGTTCTTTTTCATCAAACAACTACCAATGCAAGACCATAAATAGACAAGAGACACAGAATGTAGGCTATGAACGAAGGCCAAAACCTCTCACTCTTTGAGAGGAAAACCAACACAAATTCTTCTTATAGAGATTCCAATTGATGAATACCAAGACCAAGGCCTTTGACCAATTTGCCACTCTAAGACCATGACACTAGTTCGCTTGACTGTCAACCTTTGCTCTTTTCCTCTTCCACTTCGATCTTCACACTGAGACTACATCACTGAGACATTCACTGTGATAGTAATGAGATAGCACTGAGATACATCACTGTAATATCATCAAAAACCTCATCACTGCCTGAGATCTTCATTATTGTAATACTACCGAGATCTTATCACTTGTAGGAGCACCAAGACCTCATGAACTGTAATGATACCCAAATTGTGATATCACCGGGACTGTGACTTTAGCGAAGTTAAGACTGTGATAGCACTCGATCTTTCTTTTTGTGGTACAACTGAGACCCTTCCATTGAAGTGACATCGAAACAGAAATTGCATCGAAATTGTGAGAGTACTAGACTGTGGGAATACCGAATCTGTGAAGTTGGCATAACACCGAACTGTAGTCTTCCCATATCATCGAATTGTAGTCTTCCCATATCATTGAACTGTAGTCTTCTCATAGCACCGAACTGTAGTTTCTATATCCTTGTCTGAATTGTGTTTCTTTGTTATGGCACCGAAACTTCCTCTCTGAAATAGTCATCCGAATTTCAGAGGCGATCCGAACTTTTACTCTGTGGAATAGGCCAAGCTGCCTATTTATAGTAGTCTGCCTATGAATATAAGCCAACATGACCTTATGAAGGGATGTGTCTCTAATTTAGGTGAGCCGACATGAATTTTCTACTTCATCTTGAGGCCGACTTGAAGAGGAGTAATTTGTTCTTGTCTTGGAGGGCTTTTTGACAATCCTATAGACTTATATACATTTGTAACATGCCCAAGAAGGGTTCTTCATACATGACATTGATTCTTTTTGACAAATTCTAAAGGCTCACAATGGGAGCCATCTAAAAATAAAATATCTTGCTCATGAAACCCATGAAGCAAGCATTACAATAAAAATTTTATTTTCCTTCTTTACATCATTTACAAAAATTGCAATTACATGTCATTATGAAGACCGAACCTAGTTACACTTTTCAACAGTTGGAGTCCAAAGAAATTGAGATGGTAATATGGTTAACATTGCGATCTTTAATGTAGCAAGGATTGACGAAAGTGACTAGTAATACTTAATATATCATTGAAAGCATATCATCCTCATTCTGCAAGGGTTAGAGGTACCAATAATTAATCTATATGAATTGTGGCCATCTTATGACATGTAGAAACCATGTGTCGTGGATACCCTCATCATTTGAATCTCTTTTACATCTTCTCAAGGATAGTTATTTAACTATTCACTTGTGTTCAAACAATTGACTTGCAGCCTATAGTATAAGGCCTTGAAAAAGAGGATGCCTTGAAAGAGGGAATGTTTGGTATATACAAGGTGAGGTTTGGAAGCCTAATTGTATGCAAATGACAAAAGGTTTAGTGCTAGAATAGGGTTTATTACTTGCAAATTTTATGCAGATGTAGGGTTTTAAGTAATCTTTGAGGTTAATATCAAGCATGGATATCTTTGTAATAAGGGTTTAGAGCTCACTAGTTGTTTTACTTGCATGATAACCCTTGGCACGTTACATTGTCGTATTGGATGTCCCATTAACCAGTGTATTTACAACTTTGTACACTAACTTTTCCTTAACGTATGTTCAGTCTTTGACTCCTTGCAAACTTTTGAGACAACGTTTTTGGTTACTAACAATCAATATATATTTTATTATCCTCATTGCAACTCTCTTATCACGTGAACAATTATATGTTATGTGGAAATCGTAATTCATGTACATTATCATTCGTGTGCATTCAACATCTTTCCGAGGACATGCATTCACTTGTGTTCAAACAATTAACATGTAGCCTTTTGTATAAAGGCCTTTCAAAGAGAGGGTCTCTGATATATCCAAGTTGAGGTTGGTGTTAGGATATTTAGACAATTACGAGTTAGTTAAGTTCAACTTCAAATGTTTCTATTAGTTAAAATTGTGTTTCTTCAATATGCATTATTTGCATTGTTACCTGATGGTCACAATATGTTCTAGACATAGAGTAATGTGATAACTCATATTCTCCTTGATACTAATGGCTATCGATCTGTGGCTTAACACTCGATTGGTCCATGATCTCTATTTAAAGAGCATGGAGGGTCGCGGTTGATGGTTGATGATTGATTGGGAGAACTCTCTTATGTAATTTTTTTCTTTTGCTTTAATAAAATTGCCTCTAGTGGCCATGTTCGTTGGGGTCGTGGACTGTTTCCCTGTTGGATGGTTTTAACCACATAAAAACACTGGCTTTATGATCTTTGATCTGGTTGCATGAGTGGTTATCGAAGGTGTTCGTCTTGTATGGAATACCTTGTTTTGTAGAAAATGGTATTAGAGTCCATTTGAAGAATTGCTCTTTTTGGTGATTGAGATCTTTAGCCAGTGATGCTGCATTTATGAGATTTGCTATTTTTGTACTATTTTTGACTTCAATAAATTTATCCATTGCATATGAAATGTTGTTTTCAGCTTAGAATGCCTTTCATTTAATTCAAAAAGGTGTCCATTTGCTCGAGATATGACAATTTTCGTCAGATTCGAAGGTTATGTTTTTAGTGCCGGTTTCAGACCCGTCACTTGGGCTTGTAAAAAGCAATAGGCTTATGCTCTTTCTTCAGTAGAAGCAGTGTACTGGGCAACAATTAATGCAAGCCAAGAAGTCTTTTGTCTTCGACAAATCCTTTCAGAGTTTGGACTCCAATAGGAGCATCCAACCAACCTTTGGTGCGACAGAGTGCCATCAATTTCGCTAAAGATCGACTTAGTGCAACAAACACATTGAGCCACAAATCCACTTCATCATAAAGCTCATTTGTGATTGAGTTGTTGAAGTGCTCTTTTGCTCTTCAAATGATCAAGTTGCGTAAATTCTCACAAAGTCTCTTACAAAAGCAAAGTTTCTAAACTTCGATCTATGTTAGGAGTTCAAGAAGTTGTCATTAAGGGGGAATAAGGCTCTAATTTTTCCTTCCTTCTCCTATTGTGTGACCTTTGTAAAGTTTAAATCCTTCAATCCTATCCCAAGTTTTTCTTGAGGGTGGATGTCAAGATGTGTTTATTAGGGAAGTGTGTTTTCTTACTATGCATTAGTTGCATTGTAACTTGATGGTCATGATATGTTCTAGACATAGAGTGGTATGATGACTCATAATCTCCTCGATACTTACGACTATTGATCCATGGCATAAAACCCGATTGGTCCATAATCTCTATTTAAAGAGCATAGAGGGTCGTGGCTGATGATCAATTATGAGAACTCTCTTCTTTAATTTTTTTTCTTTTGCATTAATAAAATTGCCTCAAGTGGTTGCGTTGGTTGGGGCCATGGACTGCTTCCTTCTTAGAGGGTTTTAAGCACGTAAAAGTGCTGGTGTTGTGATCTTTGATCTGGTTATATGAGTGGTTATTGAAGGTGTTTGTCCTATATGGAATACCTTGTTTAATATCAAGAAGATGAATATAATATATTTGTGAACAAGTGTTTAGAGCTTCCAAGTTGCCTTCTTACTTATATGAAAACCCTTGGCACATTCCATTCTAATATTCCATGTCCATTGCTTGTACATTCTTAAGAGCATTTTATGCCTCATTAACTAGTATTTATATGGTTTTCGACCTTGACTCGTCCTTAGCCAAGATACAGTTTTTAACCCTTATTCATTTTTCGCCATGTGAACTTTTGGGACAAGTTTTGTAGGTACCCTCAGTAAGGAAGCATAAGGCATGTTTGTAGACTTCTTGCTGCCTCTTGGAAAAATCTCCAGAAATACTTACCAACACATTCCTTCTCATCTTCAGAGCTTTGTCATACAGGTTCATTTTGTTAGTTTGTCTTTAAGAGCATCAACTCCTTGTTGTAATTCTTTTTCATAGTGGTGGAGGTATTTTAGCATTCTTTCTTGCTACAAGATGAAGGGTGTTGTGGTGCTTAATTGAACTGATGACACTTTGTGACTGAAATCCATCATTGCTTTGCTTCTTGTAGAGCCCTTGAGTCTCTTCATGGGTCCAAGGTTTCAAGGTAGACTCTTTTGAAGCTTCAATTGCTAATCGTATTGCATCCCAAGGAATTTGTTGTTCATACTGTAATACTCCTTTTTGATAGGTTGAGAAAGCCAATCTCATGCTCTCACTCAACCATTTGTACCTCAACATCAACTTCATAACAAATAATATGTCAAAGTTCAAACAATGTTAAATGATGTCAGATAGGACAACCAATTGCTTGCCTTCATTGTTATCATAAGTGCAAATTGTGTGCTAGATGGTTTGGTACTTCGTTCCTTTATTTACATTCTTTGAGATTTGTCATCACCCATAAATTCCTTCCTGTAAAACTAGAAAAGAGTTTGGATAACTTCTAGCAATAGAGGCAATGTCTCCTTTAATATTTTCGCTTCAGGCTGGTGTTTTGCCCACCACAAGGGCGCTTCCCTAAGTGATCTAAGGTATGCGATGTGTTTCTAAGGCAACAAATCATGCTGCTGTCCTCAATTAATAAAATAAAAAATGTGCAAGAACAAGTTAAGGGCACCAAAAAACAAGCATAAGTAATGATTTTAAATGATACAATGTTGGGTCCCTATAATACTAGTGATTACCCCATTACTATGGTAGTTGTACCCCTTATTAATATTGTTGTGCCCCTATTGCCCGCATATTGTTATTACTGTGCCCCATAGAATCCCTCTATTGTTATTTTTGTGGCTTTATATTATTATTGTTAGGTCGGCTGGGTTATATTGTGACTCCTTAGACTCCTATATATAGAAAGGAGTTTTGTTTTGTCATTTGTATCAATGTAATGTAAAGGAGTTGCCCCCTCGAAGAGGCTGAATTCTAAGGCGTTGATCTATCTTTTCTATCTTTTCTTGAGCTGGTTTCATAACATTTGGTATCAGAGTTAAGTTCTAGGGTTTCGCTGCTCCAAATAGGTCATCGTGGCATTTTCGCTATAACTTTTTTTCTGTGACGTTTTAGAAGTCGGAATAAAAAAAACCCATTTGAGAAGACATCGCGCTGCAGCTCAGGTCCGAATTTCAGAGCTTTTTGCGCTATATTTGCGGAGATATGATTTGAGGAAGTTGGTCTTTTTGCAGACTCCTGAATTACATTCCAAACAGGAGACTTGGGGAAAATCGTCATAACTTTCTCTGTGAGCATCGGATTGAAATTTCGCAAAAAGGTACAAAAAGAGGACGGACTGTAGTTTCTTCTAGATATTTTTCAGAGCCAGAGGTCCAAATAGTGGCACGTGGCATTTCATACAAGTTCGCTCTTCTGAAAAGGTCTATAATCAGGTCACTGTGGGAGATTTGGCATAACTCTTCATTGGAGAATCCAATTGGGGTCAGATTGGTGGCATTGGAAAGAGGACACAGAGGGCTACCACAGGTCGCAATTTCAGAATAGATGATTGGAAAGTGCAGAGATACATCAGAGGCAATATCGAGCTCCTACAAAGTGAAAAAAGGTGTGTAGATTTTCTTAAATTTTTGCTTAAGCTTGGTTTGAAAATTTATTTTGAAGGAATTCAAAGGGCATAGTAGAGCATTATTATCGTAACTGATGCCCCAAGGAAAGAAAATGCAAACACCTAGTAAGGAAGCTGAAAGCTCTAGCATGACTCATGAAGAAGAGGAAGAAATGCAACATGATATATCAAAATTACAAGACCAAGTGCAAAAAATCTCAGCCTCACAAAAG
>APFE030670500.1:200263-218558 GCA_000404065.3 Pinus taeda | reverse complement strand
GCATCTTTGCTCAAAAATGAGGCTTGGGATCTGGTGGAGTTGCCGGCTGGAAGGAAACCCATTGCAGCAAATGGGTGTTCAAGAAGAAGACAAATGCAGAAGGGAAGGTGGAGAAATACAAAGCTCGGTTGGTAGCAAAAGGTTATCCCCAGGTGCCGGGAATTGATTTTGGTGATATTTTTTCTCCTGTTGCCAAGGTAACTTCTATTAGATTACTTTTATCTGTTGCTGCTGCTTTTGATTTTGAGGTAGAACAATGGATGTGAAGACAGCATTTCTTCACAGGGATTTGGAAGAGGAAATCTACATGAAGCAACCTGAAGGCTTTGCGGTGGAGGGTAAGAAAGAACTAGTATGAAAGTTAAAGAAGTCTCTGTATGGGTTAAAACAGTCACCAAGGATGTGGTATCAGAAATTTGATACATTTATACGGGGACTTGGCTTCACCAGAAGCAAAGCAGATCATTGTGTTTATTTTAAATTAATTGGTGACCGTGTTATTTATCTGGTCTTGTATGTGGATGATATGTTGTTGGTTGGAAATGACAAAGAAATTATCCAGGATTTGAAGACCCAATTGTCCTCCAAATTCGACATGAAAGATCTCGGTGCTGCAAACTATATTTTGGGCATGGAAATTAAAGGAGATCGGGCAAAGAGGAAGCTCTGGTTAAACCAGAGGAAGTATGTCGAGACAATATTGCAGAGGTTTAATATGCAGGATAGTAAACCAGTGAAAGTTCCTATTCCTGTAGGTGTGAGGTTATCTGCTGAACAGTGTCCCAAGACACAAGAAGAGGAAGAGGACATGTCCCGTGTTCCATATGCAAGTGCAGTCGGTAGCTTGATGTATGCCATGGTCTTTACTAGACCAGACATTGCACATGCAGTGGGAGTATTGAGCAGGTTTGTGTCAAAACCAAGGAAGGAGCACTGGACAGCAGTGAAGCGGGTTTTCAGGTATTTGCGTGGCACTAGTGATTATGGTTTGTGCTATCAAGGAAGACCAGGATTGGACAGAGTGTTGGATATCCATGGATTTGTTGATGCAGATTGGGCTGGAGATCTGGATCAAAGAAGATCTAAAAGTGGGTATGTGTTTAACCTATTTGGAGGTGCAGTCAGTTGGATGAGTAAGAAACAATCTGTAGTGGCACTATCAACTACAGAGGAAAAATACATGGCAACCACTCATGCAAGAAAGGAAGCAGTTTGGTTGCAAAGATTGTGTTCAAGTATGGGGTTAGTATAGGGAGCTATAAGGATAGACTGTGACAGCCAAAGTGCAATTTTCTTGGCAAAGAACCCTGCTTATCATTCAAAGACAAAGCACATTGATGTTCAGTATCACTTTGTGAGGGATATGATAGAAGACAAAAAGGGGTTGCTGGTAAAGGTGGACACTTTGAAGAATACTGCAGATGCATTGACAAAATCTGTGAGCTCTGAGAAGTTCTCTTGGTGTAGAGAAACAATGGGCATTTCAGGCCTGGAAAAATGACTAAGCTCTCCTATGGCCCCTGTGGAAAGAAAACAACAAGTGGGAGATTGTTGGGTTGTGTTATATTCTTTCCACATAGTTAACAGGGGGTTTGAGGGGTACCCGTAACCCCACTTTATGGGGACCCTATGTTAGGTTGGGTGGACCCACCTATGGTTTTGTGCATGATTTTCACACATGTTTTTTGGACGCGATGGTTTTCGGTCCATGGTATTGGATCGATGGCTTTTTGGTCCATGGTTTTGGACGCGATGGTTTTTCGATCCATGGCATTGGATGCTTCGGCATGTATAAATATGTATTGTAACATTGAAAGGAACATAATGAAAAATCAAGCTGGTAGTCTTGGTTTTGAGATCCAATGGGAAATCTCTGTGTATATGTGTTTTATGTGTTATGCTCTCGCATTTTTATTTTTCCTGTGATTTAGAATTCGTATGCAGGTAATTTCTGTATGGGGTTAAAACCTACACCTCTCGTATGCACCGTGCACGTTCAAATTAACATGGTGAACAGTGACTCCATGCACTGCGACCTCCCGGTGCACCGCGACCTCCACCCAATGCATCGCGCAACCTTCCAACACACAGTCAGCCTTCAAAAACACCAATTCGTTGTTTCCCAACTTAATTCAACTTCAATTGATCTCTTGGCATACCAATGGGTGTTTCAAACAATGAAAATATCTTATATAGTGATGGGTTTGATTTTTTGTTCCTCAAAAACCCACTTTCTTATGTTTTAGTTTTGGCACTTTTCTCATTTTAATACAACTCTGTTCTTCTTGTTTTCTCTTTGATTTTTGGCTGAAATGATGAAACTTTTGGCAATTTTTTGTAGGGACGTTTGGCATTGAGTTTCGGCAGAGGATGACCAAGGCTGCATTTGAAA
The DNA here is from genome assembly GCA_000404065.3 of Pinus taeda. NCBI lineage: Eukaryota > Viridiplantae > Streptophyta > Pinopsida > Pinales > Pinaceae > Pinus > Pinus taeda. Next base: position 216,166 of record APFE030670500.1, on the reverse strand, counting down.
TATCCAAGAACTGAAAATTTTTGAAATTTACATGGCAATTTATTACAAAGGATGAAATGTCGAATTTTCTTCAAAACAGAGTTTTGAAGAAAAGTCATAGTCCAACAATATTACGATGAAATTTTTGAAATAAAAACTTGTTTAGAACCTCCCTCCGGCTTGCTGCATTATTGGACACTTTGAAGACTGAATTTGCTAAACCCTAGACCTAATGACTGAAATGACTCTTTGCCCACCAAAAGACCAAACATTGACTGTCATTGATTGGAAAATGATTTTGATGGACCTTGATGAAAAGACCTGAGCCAGTAGGTGCAGGACATGAGGGGAATGAGTGACAAGGCCCTTCCGTCTGATTATGGCATGCCCCTAACAACATGCGGAAGAATGAACTGTATGAGACACCTAAAAATGAAATGAAATAAGAGAAATGATCTCTTTCCTTTGTCCAATGGAAGAGGCATTGTCCACTTTCCAGAGATCTGTAGTTCTTGGCACCTCAAAGGAGATACCATCCCCTTTGGAGCCAATGTTAGAGTCGGTCTTTAAATCCCTCCGTCAGAGATCATTTCTCTTATTGCATTTCATTTTTAGGTGTCTCATACAGTTCATTCATTTGCATTTTGTTAGGGGCATGCCATAATCAGACGGAAGGGCCTTGTCACTCATTCCCCTCATGTCCTGCACCTGCTGGCTCAGGTCTTTTCATCAAGGTCCATCAAAATCATTTTCCAATCAATGTTTGGTCTTTTGGTGGGCAAAGAGTCATTTCAGTCATCAGGTCTAGGTTTTAGCAAATTCAGTCTTCAAAGTGTCTAATAATGCCAGCAGGCCAGAGGGAGGTTCTAAACAAGTTTTTATTTCAAAAATTTCATCGTCATATTGTTGGACTATGACTTTTCTTCAAAACTCTGTTTTGAAGAAAATTCAACATTTCGTCCTTTGTAATAAATTTCCATGTAAATTTCAAAATTTTCAGTTCTTGGATATTTCAGATGCAACCTTGGTCATCCTTTGCCAAAACTCAATGCCAAACGTCTCCACAAAAATTTGGCCTCATCCCTGGACCCAAATTTGCCTTTCCCTTTTTCCAACACAAAAAACCCCCAAAAATCAAATCAAATCCTTGCACTTCATACCTAGCTTAAGATCAGTGGTTAAATCAGTCATCTCAAGCCCCATCGATTATCTTTTGCTGAGATTAACCCGGAGAGAGCCCTTTCTTGTCCTCGTAGGGCTAGCTACGAGGCTGAGCATGGTTTGATGTGGACCTAGATGCTTACCTTTTCAGCCTGAGGTAAATCTAGGCTCTAACAGGTTATACAATTTCTTAGTCTGGTTTAAATTTGGGGGAGGCATGGCACTCGTGTCACACTAATCATTTACGCCATCCCTCAAAGCCCTTCCACTAATAATATGTTGGGGGGTTTGGCTTGCTTGGAAAAGGGTTGTCTTTTGGATTTGGTCTCAATTCTATCACACATTGTTGATATGGTTATAGCCACATTGAGCCACTTTCCTCAAGAAAATGATTATGTTGATCCCATAGTTATCACTCCTAAAACTATTGATCCATCCAAACCATGGGGCTATTTTGATGGTGCTTCAATTGAAAATGGCCTAACATAGTGGTGGTGGATTTATATTAAATCTCTCCCCAAATCACTCTTTCAAAGTCAAGATGGGTCTTGGTACTTGTTCAAATAATAAAGAAGAACTCCTTACTTACAAAATCCTGCTATTGTTTGCAAAGGAGAAGGGATGTTCACAAATCCACATATATGGAGACTCAAAGCTTGCAATCAATTAGATAAATGGGACTATTTCCTACATAAACATTATTTGAGGCTTATTATTGAGGAGATTTATTGTATTATTGTTTAGTTTACATGTTTCTCATGTTCGCATATTTACAGGGAAAGGAACTAGGATGTAAACAATTTATCTAAAGCTAACATCTATATGGAGAAGGATTTTTGGGTCATAGTGGAAGAGAAAAATGGTCACTCTATGGATTCACATTGTTGTATGCTACAATACCATATGTTGAGGCCAACATATTCGAGAATATGATTTGAGAATCCTTTTATTTTTGCAAGATTGAACATGAGCTTTTTTTTTTTTTTTTCTTTCTGCAGTTGTCTTTACATATTGCTCTTTTGTGCCATAGAATCTTTCATTTTTATTGAGAACTTTTTCTATCCTTTCATGACAATGGAGATTTATCTCTTCTTTTTCTATGTATTTTTTTCACGCAGATATGACTCATTAGTTCTTATTTTTTTTTTCTTTATGATGTTCGGATGAGTTCTCTGTTACATTTCTCATCATGTTTTATGCCTTGTTGTCCATGTAATTATCAAACACTATTTTTTATTGTGGATGTTTTCATCCTTGGTAAATATTTCATGGTCTTGCTAAAAGATGTAGTTTATATCATGAATACACTCTTATGTGTATATGAAAAATGTATTTTCAACATTTCATTATGAAGGAAATTATGTGTTTTTCCTTCGGAAAAATAATATATAAATAAATGAAAGAGGGACAATCTATTGATGTAGTTTGTTTGGTTAGTTAAAGCTTGCATTAATTGAAGTAGTTAATATGTTTGTGAGAAGTTTATAAAGGATTGAAGATAATTTTTATGAGGTTTTTGGAGTTAGTAGTTATGTTTGTAATTGTTGATAAATTTGTGTTTTTTCAATGAATTATGGAAAATATGGAGATTAAACTGACTATAGGTTAATCTGCTTTCACTAAGAAATATTGAGAAAGAAAAAAGAGTACTGAGGTTTATGGTTCATTTTCCTTCTATTAAGAATTTTCGAGAAAGAAGGGATAATATATGAGGGTTAACTTAATTAAAAAGGGGAAAAAAACAAGTAAAAAAAGAGTGGGATTATTTCCTTGAGAAAAAGTGGAAAGCATAATAACTTTGACTTTATATATGCATCTCAATATATTTCCTAGAAAAAATAAATAAATTATAACTTTTTAAACCCTTCAATCATATTAATAATAATATAATTTAATGCCATAGCCTAACAAAAGAACCCATTGATATAAGATACTCTTTTGTTTGTGGGACAAGGACCCACTCCACACAATGATTTGACCACTCTAGTTTATATAGGTTTATGGATCATACCTCCTCCATATTCAAACATGTGATCTCCAAGGAAGGAACACATATTTTTACATCATTATTTTTGTTTTTTGTTAGCATGGTACTATTATTAGAAAATGTAGACATGTTGAGAGGTTAAAGGCTTGAAAGTTTTAAACCTTATAGTAAAAAAATGCACACACATATTATTTATAAAATAGAAAACCAAATAATAACATTCACACACAATACTCAGACATTTATGCTAAAAATGATTAACTGAGAAAACTAACAAATGTTTAAAGCCACACCTCTAACCCTAAATGTATTGAATTTACCATTTAAAACACAATATATAGGATTATGCGATATCCAAAACCCTAATTGGTTAACCCATATTATATTACAACCATTATTCCTTAATTGGAATTAGAGAACCATGGGCCAAAAGTGACAAAAAATAGAGCAAAAATTGTGCATTTTTTTTCCTTTTTTCCTTTGGGGGATATGAATGCACCTGCCTACAACCCCCACTCACCTCCCACCCACATAAAAGCATACATACAACATGTGGGGCTAATCATGCAAAGAAAAAATCACATACCCAACATTCTCCCACTCGTTGTTGGCTTCACATATATTGGGAGCAAGTGTTGCATGACCAACAATATAAAGTAACAATGCTCATTGTTTCTCTACACCATGAAAACTTCTTACTTTTAATAGATTTTTCAATGAGCCTACAACATTCTTAGAATGATAAGTTAGGTTCCTTGCTAGAAATATTTCACTCTAACTATCACAATCTAACCTTATAGCTCATTATATAAATCCAATACTTGAACATAATATTTGTAATTCTGTGACTTCCTTACTTGCATGAGTGGTTTCCATTTATTCAACTTTTATAGTTGAGAGTGAAACTACAAGCTATTTCTTGTTGATCCAAATTATTGCTCCTCCAAATAGGTTAATATCAACCATTTGTAGATATTTTATGGTCCAAATCTCCAACCCAATCTATGTCAAAAAACCCATGTATGTCCAACGCTTTATCTGCTCCATCTATTCCTTGATAGAAAATTTTATAATTTGTAGTGCCACATAAACATTTGAAAACCTTCTTTATAGTTGTCCAATTCTCTTTACCTAGTTTTGATATATGTACTAAAAACTTTCATTGCATGTGCAATGTTAAGTCTAATATAAAGAATTGCATGCACCAAATTACCAAGAACATTGGAATTGTGAACATAAGACATGTCCTCTTCTTGATTCTGTGTTTTGGGACACTAATCAACATATAGCTTTACACCTACATGAATAGGGACCTTGAGTAGTTTACATTCCTACATATCAAACCTTTAGAATATTGTTTCTACATATTTCCTTTGATTTAACGAAAATTTCCTCTTTTCCTAGTCTCGTTTAATGTCCATGGCTAAAACAAAATTTGTAGCACTAATATCATTCATGTCAAATTTAAAGGACAATTAAGTTTTCACGTCATGATTATTTCCTTTTTTTCCAGTTAGCAACATATCATCAACAAAAAAACCACATCAACAAATTGATCACCAACTAATTTGACACGCACACAATGTTTAGCTTTTATCCTTATGAAATCAAGCCCCATTTTACAAGTATCAAAATTTTGATACCATATCCTTGGAGATATTTTAACCAATACATGGACCTTTTCAACTTGTAAACTAGCTCTTTCTTTCCATTCTTTTGAAAAATGTAACTAGTTTCAGTCTTCATAATTTATCATATCTATATATATATTTATATATATTATATATATATATATATATATAATATATATAATATATATATATATATAATATATAATATATATATATATAGAATATATATATATAATATTTTTTTTCGTGGAAAAGTTACAACTTTCTATTAATAATAAAAGTTGCATATGTACATGCACAATGTGCATTCTTCTATTGACCCAAATGACACCACTCAAGAACTAGTGTCCATAATATCAAAACCAAAAAAACAAAACAAAAAAATAAGATTGGGACTAAGCAAAAAATCTTATTCACCCTTTTCTACCTTTATTCTTTTCTACTTTTTGCCATCCTCCTTGATCAAGAGCGTCTGTTACAATAATTAATTGGTTTCATTTTTTCTTCCTTAGTTGTTCCTTATTTGAGTCTGAGCTTTGAAATGTATAAGGACATTTGAATCCTCTTATCTCCTTCTCCTTCTACATTGCTTGGCCTGAGTGTCCTTCTACTCTTGGATTTTGGGAACTTGATACCACTATTCCTTCTTGGTATTTTTCTTCTTTTACTAAAGATGTCTATGGTTTTGGGTTTTTCTCATTGATGGGGGTGACCAAGTTCTCCTCTTCCTGGGATCTTTCTTTGCCAAAGGACATGTGGTTTGTAAATTTCCAATTTGGAGATAGAGATAACACCTAAATGTTGTGTTCTCATAATCTAAGAACTAGGTCCAACACTGGTTGTTGTGTGTCAAAATGATACAGTCGGGTAGTCCTTTACTAAGGTCTACCTCTACGCAGATCCTAGTAAAAGTATAAATTGCTTCTTTAGTTCTTTGTGTATCCTTCTTGATGTATCTCCCCAACATGTTACAAATTTCTTCTAGAACTTTTGGTTGCTAGAAATTAAGGGGTAAGTTATGCATTCTTACCTAGACTGGTATTTTGAAGACCTTCACTGAATTAACATCAAAATCTAGGAACCATGGGGTGATAAATAGTCTTGTGTTTCCCTAGAACCATGGACCCTCTTGTAAAACGTAATCTTTGACCTCTGATGATTCAAATTTTATTATGAAGAAGCCCTTAGATCATAAGTGAATCTCACATTTTACTGTTCAAGTAGTAAAGGTCCACTCAAAGAGATCCGCGGGTTTTGGCCAAAAACCATTGAACTTGCAACAATTGCCTGGGATTGATAAGCTGTACGAATATTATCTATCTCTAGTAGATCTAATTTCATTGTTGGGATTTGATTCATTTGCTCCACAATATAGGGCCTATGAATATTGAGATTTTGTTCAGATTTTCTTGAAGCAACAACCTTTCCTTTGAGGACATCTTTGAATGAAGAAGATCCATTGGTTTGTCCCTTGACTAAACTTGGGTCCCTTAGGGATATTAGATCATACCAAACCCCCCTGCAGCCTCAAGTTAATGAAGATTGAGAAGTTTCATTCTACGCCGTAGTATTGTAAGTGCCTTTGGTCCTGTATAGATCTACCCACATATATTAGACTTTGCAATTCCATTGGAATACTAGATTTGTTATAGATCTCCTATTTCATATCTCATCTTAGAAGGTCCTTTCAAATGCCAAAGATGATTGATATTCATGTTGGAGTTTGTGCAAAATTTTGGAAGGATGCATCCTTGCCCAAAACACGTGTTTTCTCGTGGCTCACTGAAGAATACTCTTTAGGAGAAAAAAAATTATTTCCATCCTTGACGGATACTACGAAGAACTGGTTTAGGGAGCCCAGATCTAGTCTTACACCTCCCAGGTCCGAAGTAATGATAAGTAGATATATTATATATTCTATTTCTGACCTGAGATCCATGTCTCTCCATCGAACATTTAACCTTTTTTCCCTTTTGGCATCCAAATATATATTAGCATAAATCTTTGGTGGATTCAAGTTCATTGTTTGTATATATAAATAAGAGGGCCATTCTACTGTGATCGCCGCTCCCGTGGCCGACAAGAGAATAACTTGTCAAAAAACACTCCCATTTACTTTGATTGTTTCCTTCACAGGTTTCTAGCAAGAATGTCATCATCCCATGGCCCATCGAACTCTTAATTTACTCTGCATACTTTGATCCTTGGGATTGATTGGGACCATAACTTCCATGAGACTCCTTTGCACCTTCGTAGAAAATATTGCAGGGGTTATTTATGGCCTCTAATCGATCATCTTGATCTGATCCATTTAGTATCAATTAGATGTAGAAAGGATTTCCCTAGATGATGAAAGTGTGAAGAGGAATGACGACATCCTTGTTCTCTCAAACCCTAGCCATTGCTCCAGTGCTCTTCAATTTGTCTTCATAATTATCATTGTACTTGTATCATTATGTATTTCATGAAAAAGTAAAAAGAAGAAAAAGAAAAATTATTATTTCCTAATCAAATCATATTCTTCATGCTCTTAGGGTCATTTGAGTCAAGAAGAAAATTTAATTGTGTTAAAGTCCATTTGGGATCTTTGTAAGAAAAATAAAGAAATTTTTTACTGAGCCAAAAGAGTCAAATTGTCCCCACAAGACCAAGTTTGTCCTCTAGGACATGTTGGCCTAGAAGAGGCACCCATTCAACCATTTAGACAACTATATATATAAAATACTTCGACCTCATTTGATCATCTATCATCCACTTTGATTTTTGTGTAGAAGAAGGAGAATTTCAATGAAGTCAAAGAAGAGAGGGAGAAGTAAAAGGAGAGATAAAGTTTGTTTTTGTTCCCTAGTTTTCACTACACACATGTGAGTTTCAAAGGAAGATTCTATGGTATTACATGCCTGAAATTACAGGGCCAGGATTTCAGGGCTGAGATTTCAGGGTGGTTGAACAATTTAGGGATTGGCTAGAATTCATATTTTTTTACCATCGTTGACTTTGTTGACTTTGACCAATAAGAATAAAGATGGAAGGAGGGTAGACTTGGAGTATCTATGGAGGTATTGGTCTTGATGTTGGGTCTCGGATATCTCACTTTGAATTGATTCTACAAGAAGGGGAAAATTTTTGGGTTTCCCCCTTGTGGGGCTTTGGCCCTTGCTTGGAGAGCCTACATATTGTGTTCTTTTATTTATTTGTGATATTCATGTACATTTTAGTAATTTCTTGATGAAGAAAAACATAAAATAATAATAATAAGCCACCAAATACTCACAAGTAATTATCATGAAAGTGAAATCAACCCTAATTTTTTATGAGCACCAATATTGCAGCAAGAATGCTGCAACTCCTGGGCTACCAACTTTACTTTATCAACCCAAGTTTCGTACAAACTTGGAGGTGACAGTGTTGTATACACAAGTAAATGTGACGGGTCTGCTCTTTGTCATTGCTAAGCTGGTGATAGACCACTAGGGTTTCTCAAACCAAACTTGTATTGATTCCAAATAAGCTTGATTACCAATGAGGAAAAGGGGAATCTACACTAAGAGAAATCTTGTCTACTGTAGTAAGGAAAAAGACTAAAATCAAATACTTAAACACACCATTTTTCTAACTAGCTGCTATAAGGCTTTTCTTCAAAATAATGCTAAGTTAACATGTATGTAATTCTATTGTCCTAGGCATGCAAATTGAAACATCAAACACTCTACTACTATGCATGTAAATGAACAAAATAACTTTGTTTTTCTTTTTGTCCCATTTTTGTGTGAAAGTGGGAAAGCTAAATTCATTTGATGATGTGGAAGGTGGCTTAGGGATGATGGTGAATGGTCATAAGGCTTGGAGGTCAAGTAGAGGTCCTTTTCTAGCTTCTTAGGGGATTTATCAACAATTCAGCCTCAAAACAGGCCAATACAGGTCAACCTATAGGATGTCCTAATGTGTTCTATAGGATGTCCTAAATTCCTACAAGATCCCCTGTATTCCTATAGGATACAGCCAAGAGAAAAAGGAGGGATGTTGAAGGTGATGTAAGGATTAGGGAAGGTGGATGTTGGATGAAATGAGGCAAGGAAGTGCCTAGGAATCCTTCAGAGCTCAAAACTAGAGTTGTGAGATGACTGGATTTGCTCAACAAGCTTGGAGAATTATTCTTGTTAAATGATGAAATGGTGAGGGTTTTAGTGAAAGAAAGTGATGAAAATAGATGGATGAGGTTAGGATGGGGTTTTTGATTATGAAATCTCTATGTACTATTGAAACTCCTACACTGCATCAACCATTGACATTTATCCTTAAATCATGTAAACAAGAAGGATTTCAATTAACTAATGAAAAGAAAATTTCATGAGCTAGTTGCCTATTTCACGCATGAGAAGAACTTGTAGAATAATATGAAACATTGATGAGACATAATGTAACATTGAGGATAGAAGAAATGATAACTAAATCCCATTCTTGCAAACTAATCAAATGCTAGCCTAAGTAACATAAAACTCTAAATTCCATGAGAAATCAAAATTCTCTCTTTTTGGGGCTGCATAGGAGTTCTTTCCTCAAACCATGATCCTTGAAGGGAGGAGTGAGGCCAAATCCACCTACTAACAATTTTTTTATATTCCTTTATCTCTTCTATGCTACTGTTGAAGTAAGGCACAAATGGAAGCAAACTATTCAAATCCACATCTACTTGTAATGAAATAATGCTAAAGACAATTCAACTATTAATCTATGAAATCGACTAAGCATACAAATACAAGAAGATGAGCCTTTGCTAATAGGGTTTGGACCTAACCCAAGAGCTTCAACCCTCTGATTTAACTTAGTGATGGATCAAGGAAATGCTCATTCTCATTATCAAAACAAAAAATTACATCACAATGTCTTCCATAGGTCTTGAACTCGAAAATGACTAGTGTTTTTACAACAAAAATTCGAATCCTAATAAGGCTCTAGGCCTCCTTATTTATACAAATGAATTCTCCAATGAATTCCTTAAATATAGGGAGGCTCAGCTCCCAAACTCAAGATAAACTGGCTCTTTAACTCTCACTAGCTCAGATGCCTTTTGATCTCCATGACTTGGCTTCTTGTAACTCCGAGCTAGTGTGATTGATGGAGGAATATTCGAGGAGTAAATGAGGAGGATCTATCTCCTACAATCTCTCTTCCTTGTCTCATTCGAGTTTCAGCCCTTAATTAGCCAAAATTCCATGATTTTCTCCCAAAAACCTGCAATTTGTTATCGTCCAGTGATTTTGAAGATTGGTAAGACAAAGTCACAAAAGATACATCAAACTGCTTAGGAGCCTAGGATCGAACCCTCCGAGACTCAGAGAGGGCTTTCTCTATATTTTAAGGTTTAAATTTATTTCCAGTGTTCTAATGTGTTAGGCTAGATATAAAAATGAAGGAAATTTAATACTTAATTGCTTGGTTGTTTGTTTATTTGGTTGGGGTAGATCATAGTTGAATCCTTTCCATTGGGTTATGGAGTCTAAGGCTAGGTGGTAGCATCAATTTTATAGAGAATTTACAAGGCGAGCTAACTGTCTTTACTGGATCTAAAAGCAGAGTGGAAAGTGAATTGACACAAAATGTTATATTAGTAATGATTAAAAAAAAGTTAAGTATTTTTTAATCATACCTCAGAGGAAAATATTTAGATTACAAATGCAGATAGTAATAAGGTGCTCCAACAACATATCTTAAACTAGAATTTCTACATTGCAATAAGACTCAAAGATGCATAAATGAATAAACAGATATACATTCAGTACAGAAAAGAAGACATCACTAGGTCAAAACAGATCAAGTATCTTGCATAATGTCCTTTTATTGATGCTCCAATTTGACAATTACAATGCTCTAAACAGAAAAGATAGTTCAAATGACTTGGGTCCAACCTCAAATACTTCCAATGCATGAAGTATTTGAAGTATTTAACTCAAAACTACAATGATTTTCCTTATACACTTGGTAATCTGTTATTAATTACAACAAAAGAAAATTGACTAGTGTAACCACAAAGTGGCCACATTGAGAAAACTGGGACACCTGGTCCTCTTTTTTAGGGATGTTGTTGCTAAGAAATTAATTTTGTTGTAGTGACTCTGCTAACATGGCTAGTGTTGACTCAAGTCTGCGTTCTCACTTCAATCATCTTTGTCTCGTTCCTCCTGATAATCACACAGGTCACTCCATGCTTCTTCATTTGGAATCTTGATCTTCATTATCCTCCTACACATTTCATCAACTTTAGTGTATTTTGGAAAAGTGGGTTTAATCACAAAAACATGTTTAAGCTAATGCTCAATGTAGATTTGATTGCTGATAGCTTCTAGCAGTGCCTTTCATGTTATGCTGCCTTTGATGTTGGAAATATTTGCAGCATCTGTTGTTATGCCCTGGAGTCTCTTGGCATAATCCTCTCTGGCCATGAGTTTGTCATTTATGAAAAATGGATAGGGGAGACCTTTATGATGTAAAGGCTACATTCTGTTGAAGAACCTATTGACTGTCAGCACTAGATTTTGACATTTCTCTTCTAGTTGTACATTCAAGCTCTTCTTAGTCAATACCTTCTTCACTTGAAGTATAGTCTCTGTTCTATCTGCTACTCCCAACTCTTCCAGCTCATACCTGTTTCTTGAATTTAAAAAATTGATTATCCTATTGGTTGTTGCTGGCATGTCTGCCAGCTCTTCATCAGTAGCTAAAATAACTTCTCTGGCATTTTAAATTAATTATTTATGCTCAAAGATAATTTAGATGTTGGGCCAAATTTCATTCATTCGATTGATTACATTATTCCAAATAATTTCCCTCACTCTTCCTAGAGTGTTCCCAATAGATGATTCTTTCTCTGATTTTTGTAGTGCTTCAATCAATGTTTTTTCCCTTTTCATCTCCACCAAATGGTTACTTTTGTCCCTCTTGATTTGATCTTACAGCACATTAACTTGAGTTTCTAGTATTTTAATCTCCTTAGTCTATAGATTCATGCCTTCCATTGATCTGGCCAGTTGTTATGTGTTGCTTCCCGCTCCTGTGGCCGCACTTGCTAGAGTGGTTATGGGAGGGGATATTAGAGGAAGGGCCTCCATTATTGTGTTGGCCATCTGTGCTACCTTTTCTTTCTTTTGCACCATTTCTTCCATCTCTACCTCCATTTGTTTGATCTGGGGAGACTGCTTCACTATTAATTTCATCATATCATCCTTTTGGCTTTCTGTTTCCTCTATCTCCTTGGTCAGTGGGTCATGTGTAGTAGGCATCTTGACCTGCTTCTTCAAAGATGCTATATCCATCTCTTTCTTCTTTATTATTTATTCAACTGATTTCACATCTGAGGGGTCATACCCAATCTTCACTACTAAGTCTTCTAATGACTTAATTTTAGTGTCCTTTGATTGTGATGAAATCCTTTCCATATTTAATTTGGATTTAGCATTTGATAGGGCTACTTGCATTTTAAAAAAATTCATGGAAGTGTTGGTTAGAGTAGATGAAATCATTTCACCTGTTTGCTTGTGCATTTCTAGCTGGTCAATTGGATGAACACTTATTGCATCAAACTCAAAAGAAGTTTGCTTGTAATATGTTGGAGTTTTGGGCTCTGATGTCTGTGCTTCTAAAAATTCCATATGCATTTTTCCCTTTTCTGAATCAAAGGCGGAGAGAAGTCTTCCCTGTGCAGTTGCACTCTGTTTCCAAAATTGAGCATAAGTGCTCTTTTTCAATATTTCAATCTTGATTTTAATCTCCCTGAATGTGTCAAAGATTGTCTCTTCCTTTTCTTTAATCACATTTGCAGATGAGGACACTTGAAGAGACTATTGCCTTTCTAAAATCGGAGTGGCAAGAAAGGATTGCCCCCTAGTTGGGGATGAATCTGGAATATCAATGATATTGGTGACTGTTTGTTGTAGTGATCCTTTGTCTATGTCTATGTGCTTTCTGGGCTTCTTCCTATATTTTAGCTTGAATTCCCTCATAGAAGTATCAGTCCCTGGTGATTGATCTTCTCTAGGCCTTTTCCCTGCTACTCCCTGTTCTTGTTCTTTTCCCTTTACTATTCCGTCTTTAGTGGTTTTCTTTTCCTATTGTCTTGGAGTTTGTGCACTGGAAGAAGAGATCACTTGTTCCTTAGCCTCCTGCAATGTGTCAGGGATCCACTCAATCTGGTTCATGTATTTTTCAATTCCAAGCCTTTGAGTGTGAATATAGGCTGTTGACTTGTTCTCCACCCTCTTCTTGGAGACGATACCCCATGGGTCATAGGACCATGTAAAACTATGGGTCAAATTCATTTCTTTCAGTCTTTTATCTACCTCCCCCCCTACTACTCTACTGTTACAAATGAAGGGACCAATCTGAGATTTGATCCTAAGCTGGGACTTTTTCTTAACTACTACAAAATGCACTTCATCTAAATTAATCATTTTCCTGATGTATTCAAGTGCAAATATCCTCATGGGGATGAACTTTGGCATATTATAAGGGGCCAACTCATAGTCATATACTCTTAATTTAGTGTAATTTTGGTACAAGTACCAATCACTTGTTCTTTCTTGGTCTATCAACTGCATAATTTTTCTTGTTTCTTAATTGTTTTTGGGTTCTACAGTCCCAATGAGGAGGCTCATTGTTGGGTGAACAAACATTTCTACAATTTTTTTGTAGCTGAAGTCTTTAGAGTCCTTCATCACTAATGTTGTCTAGAAAACAACATATTGGGGTTCACCTTCCCCATTCATCTTGGTTATAGTAAATTGGAACCTGTCTACCTGAAAATAAACCAACATATACACCAAAACTGAGGAGTAATGAAACACTTCCTCTGTGAATAAATTGATAAGATGGTCATGAATGGCATCTGCTAAAAATTGGCTGAAATCAAAGAGAACAAAGGGCTTGGATTCTGTTGATGGAATAGACAAGAAAGCTATGATAGCTTCATCAAGCCATTGATCTGAACAATAACCAAGTAAATAAGAGAGAATAGTGACAATGTGTCTAGTTATGTCATGGAAAATAGAGGAGTATTAAGGAGGATTCTTGCTTGGTAGAGGTGTGTGCTCAGTCATGAAGAGTTCTAAGGTTTTAGGTCTTTTAGAAAAATCAATCTTCTGATACATTTTAGTGAGAATCTCATGGGAAAAGGGAGTAGTTCTTTCAATAATAGGGACCCGCATCATTTGCATAATGGATTTGGAATCAATGGTAAACAAAATATGTCATGTTGGGGCTATCATTGCCCTTTGTTGTGGATTGTAGCATGAGTGACATTTCCTTATTAGTTTTGGGCAACCGTGTGTTTTAGGAAAAATATAAAAAGGTAGATTAGTGTCCTAGAGACCTATGTCATCCATGTCCTCCACAAATTTATCCTTCCACCAACTGTATATGTCAAACAAATCAAACTCTAAGAGTGTTTCATGTATCTTAAAATCCTTGTCTACAAGTGGTATGTGATCCAAATCCAATGGTGGGTGCACCATTGGATTAAATACTTCTTGTTCCTTTTTCTTGGGTGCCATGGCTGTCTTCTGAGAAAAACCTTTGAAACTTTCCTATGTTGAATCTATAATAGAAGGGGATAGGAAGAAATGGAAATTCAGTGAGGGAGAAAGAAAAGGGATTAACCAAAAATGGGATTCAAGAATGGGAATATTCGATCACTACAGAAAATGGATCTTTCTGCAACTATACTGTTGTTTCTGTATGCATTTTGTGCTCTTTGTGTATGTTTGGAGGGAAATGAATTATGCCTACAAATAGTGAGAACACACTAAAATTTGAAAATGAATATGAAATGGTGCTTTTATGGATTTGGAGTGATTCCAGTGGATTGGTTTGACTTGGCGTGGGTCTGTTGTCTAACGATCCAGACAATTAAATGTATAACGACGAGAATGAAGGTGATAGGGCGGATGTAATAGGTTGGCATTATGAGGTGGCGGGAGCAATCAAATGATCATAATGGCAGAGAAGTTTAAGTAATTGCATTAACCTCTTTTCGGGGGGCCTGGGGATTGGTAAGAGGTATGGGGGGGGTGCGAAATTACGAGGGCGTGACACGTCAGTGGTTGGAAACCATTGATTTCGGACCACCCCCCTAGGATTAACTTTCAGAGGGTGAGGAGGGGGCGTAAAATGACACGAGCCATCAGATCATGAGGGGTGAGTAGGGATTTGGTAAGAGATGGGGGTTAGATAAGATAGGATGTGATAGATGAGTGCGTGGTGGGGTATGGAAATAAATGATGGGTGGTGCACTATAGGGATAGAGGGTATAGCATAAGGTTATGAAACTTAATATTGAACCCCTTCCCTTTTAATTTATTTTTTCTTTTTCATTTGCAGGGTGCACTTGGAATTGTAGACCCTTTCTCTTTTTATCTTTTAAATTCTAACCTACTCTATCACTTATTTCTCCCCTTGGTCTAGATTAAACAATTGAACCAATTTTATTTCTACCTAGCTATTGATTTGCCAAGATTAAACTGTTTGGCAGATCTTTATTTTCTAACCTATCAATAGACATTGAAATTTTTTCGATCATGCTTAGCTTATATGATTTGAACAACATATGGGGTTTTCTTTTTCTTTTCTTTTTTTCTCTTTTTCTCTTTTTCTTCTTTTTATATACACTCTTTTCGTTTCTTTTCTTTTCTCTTCTTTTTGTGAAATCAATTAAATATTGTAATCTATGAACAATTTTAAATCTGCAAACTGTGAAATACTCAATCACCTTGAGATCCTATAAATTATAGGACCCTAACAGTGGCTCCAGTTAGGGATGGCACTTCTCAACTTGAATCCTTTAAATCTACATTATCTTCAATCTGATTTCTTTTTATCAAATGAATAATCTAACTGAAAACCTGAAATACTTTGATATTTACAATGGAGTGAGGAAATATGTGTATTCAAGAAAATTAATGCTTCAACATCCTGCCATTGACAGGAACTCCTGACAATTTTGTTCCATCTAACTCCTTGAGAAAAAAATGCATTATTTCCTCTAAAATCATAAATTATATATGGGCCTTTCCAAATATTTTCAAATTTACCATGTTTCCCTTTGTCTTATCTTCTTGAGTTCCATTTCAACCCTTTGTCTCCCAGGTTGAAATC
>APFE030670500.1:189081-199374 GCA_000404065.3 Pinus taeda | reverse complement strand
TTATTAGCAGTTGTCTTCCAATAAAGATGCCCCCCACAGTGACCTTCATGAAATTCTTGCATAACTTTTTCAGCATCATCTTTTAACAAACATTTGAGCAAGACACCTCCAACATATTTCCAATATAATGTATTATCAACAATGCAAAATTTGACTGCTTTTAATTTAAGCAATATGCCCTTTGTTTTGGATAATCCAGGAGGAGCATTTAAATTGAACAGAACATATAAAAGGTATGCATACCAAAGGGAGTTTAGATATGCCTCATCTATTTGTGGGGTCAGCAGTTCCTCAAGATCATCCAAAACAAACACCATGTTGATGTCTAATGCATTGAAATTTTATTTCGTGATCAATTTGGCTAATTTGTTTCCTTTGATCAACTTGGTGGGCTTGATTTCTATATCATATTCTAGAATCACAACTATCCATTTGCCTCTCTTCCCATCAAGTCCATTTTATGTAAGAATATCTTTGACAATTACATTAGGGACATAAGCAATGAAATGAGAATGTAAAATGTAAACCCTGAAATCTTTTATTGCTTTAACTAGAGCAAATGCTTGTTTTTCCATGATATTGTATTTTAAATAAGCATCTCTCAGAGCTTTGCTAAAGAAAGCTATTGGTAGTTCGTGTCCTTCATTGTTTTTCTGTAATAGCATAACAACAATAGTATGTTCAAATGCAAAAGAAAAGATAATAAATTCTTTAGTGAAATACGGGCTAATTAAAACTAGAGCTTCTATTAATGCATGCTTGACTATATCAAAATATTGTTTGGCTTTAACATTCCATTTAATTTATGTGTCTTTATTGAGCATGTTTGTTATATTTCTAAGTAGTTCAACAATATTTGGTATAAATCTTCTAAAAAAAATATGTTTCCAATAAAATATTGAAGTTCTTTCATGTTTCGTGGATGACTAATTTTAAGGGTACCTTCAATCCTACTGGGGTGAATTCAGATCCCGTCGTTGGAGATGATGTGGCCTAAAAGTTTTCTTTCTTCAAGACCAAACAATGTTTTCTAGGGATTGAGGAGATACCAAATTTTCTGCATTTTTCAAATACTTTCCTTAGATGTGCCAGGTGTTCTTCATCCGTATTTGAAAATAAATTGATTTCATCAAGATAAATCACAATGAAATGTCCAATTGCATCTAAAAAAGCAATGTCCATTGCTCTCTGGAAAGTAGCATCTGCATTGATTAATCCAAAATGCATTTTTACATACGTGAAAATTCCCCAAGGAGTAGTAAAAGTAGTTTTATCTTGATCATCAGGATGCACCAAAACTTGATTATACCCTAAAAAACCATCTAACAAGGAAATCCTACTAGAACTCACTACCCTTTGCAGTATGTGATCCATCTTTGATAAGGGATAGTTGTCTTTCAGGGAAACCTTGTTTAAATTCCTAAAATCAATGCACAACCTTATTTTTCCGTTTTTCTTCCTTGTAGACACAATATTGGATACTCATTTAGAATATCTAATTGGGACTATGATCTTAGCCTCATACATTTTCTTGATTTCCTTTTCCACCAAAGGCATTAGGACAGGGTTTATCCTGCGCGCAATTTCTGTTTGAATGGTTTTTTATCTTCTCTTATTGGAATTTTGTGTTGTATAATGCTAGTATCATAGGCTTTTAAATCCTCATAGCTCCAGGAAAATACATCTATGAATTCTTTGAATAGATCTGTATACTTTCTTTTATCCATTAGAGGTATTGAATTTGACAATTTTATAATTTTGGGGTTTTGCTCACTGCCTATGTTGCATTCCTCAATGTTTTTTCCCGTTTGTTCCATTTTTGGCTTTCCAGCAACGTCATTAGAGTCAAACAACTCTTCCAAAGGGGCAAGCCCTCTAGGAAAAACATTATCTTTGAGTTGTAGTACTTTGAATTCTTCTTCTTCTAGATCTTTATGTATTTCAGTTTTATGTACAGTCTTATTTACTAAATTTTTTATTATCAGAAACATCAAGTTGATTTATACTAATATGTTCATCAGTTTGAATGTCTAGTTCATCCTCAAGATCTACTATGCTATCCTAAAATTAATCCTTTGATTGTAGAAAACTCTCAATCTGTTTATCACTTCCAAAAACTTGCTAGTATCTCATGTTATCAGGCACCACAGGACAATGCTCCACTTCAATTGTGTATTGTTTATTTGGATGAGGTAATTTGCAAGTGCTGGCTGAAAATGCTAATCCATTTTCCAGCGAATTCTAGAGCCTAGGGATCACAACAAGGTCATACTCTTTAAAGGTTTTAAGAAAATCAATCGCATCATTCCAATATTCTCTCAAACGAGGATGTTTTGTTGAGTATTGTCCTTTAATTTGTTTGATGATGAGTTTGGAGTCTCCCTAGACATAAATTCTTTTAGCACCTCCTTTTTAAAGCAACTTCAAGCCTAATAGTAATGCCTCATATTTTGCTATGTTATTTGTACAAGAAATTCAGTTTATCAGAATGACCTTCAGCTTGATTAGTTTTTGAATTATACAGCCAGACTCTTGCTCCTACCCCTGTTTTACCACAGCCATCAAAAGTCATATTCCAAAGGGGTTCTATTTCAGGACCGTGTTGGATAATGGGTGTTTGAGAGTCAAGTCCTTCACTAAGATCATTTTCTGCCTGCTTGACCTCTGTATCTATGTCTCCGTCATTGTCATTGTACAGTTTGAAGGAATCAAGATTAGTATGGATGGAGTAGAGGGGATAGTTGTCTGGAATTTCTTGGCTACTCACCATGTATTTCATTAAGGTTTCTATATAAAGTCTCCTTGGTTGTCCAAATACTAGTATTGTGGCATATGTCATATCCATTTGTAGTGTTCCTTGTAACTTAGCTCCCCAAGATCTTGATAATAGCATACCATACTTAAGAGGAATGTTAGCTACTACTATATCCATCACTAAACTTTTTGTTGGTATCTGGGCTAGAGTGACACAAAGGTCCTTAATGAGACCTAGACATCTAACCATGCTATAATAAAATAAATATAGATCTTTTTATGGTCTAGTGATTTCAAGTCCAAGTTTCTCCATAACAATCTTTGGCATGAGACTATGTGATGCACCTAAATCCAACATTGCATTATGAAGGATCTTGTCATGAATATTAAGGTTGACATAGATTGGAGGAACACCCCCTTCTTGAGGCTTGCCATCAACTTCTGGTCCAAACAAAAGTTCAGGCTGGTCATCATTCAAATTCATTGTATCAGTGTTTTCTCTTATGTTGAGTATCTTTAGAACCTGGGACCTATACATATTTTTGTTTACCATTTCAGTAAGAGGAATAGGGATCTTGAGTTTAGCAATTTCGTTCTCAATACTAAAGGGTGCTTGATTTTTAAGAAAATTTGAGAAATCAGTCTTTTTGGCCACAACCTTTGTCATGAGTTATATTTGCCGACTTGTAGTAGGCATTCCATATTGGACAACTTTTGTTTATTTTCTATGTTTCTCATTTCTTGATTGTTTTCATTTTTCTTAGAGCTTTCAGCTGTTTTCTTGGGATCAGGCTCTAAAGTTTTCTTGGCAAAGTTATTAGAATCCTTTATATTTGAGTTATCATTTTTTTTCTTGCTCCTGAGATTATATTATCTGTGGAATTCTATGATATCATTCTCAAATCCATGTTTATAATCATCAAATTCTTCAGATTCCAGTTCTGTTTGAGTTAACAAAAACAATTCATGTTCTTCTTGTGTAAGAAAAACATAACTATCTTCATTGGTTCCCATTAAATTAATCTATTTTTCCTTAACTTCTTCAACTAAACTTACATCTTCATCAACATAATTTTCTTGAAATGGTGGCCTAATTTGTTGATCTGGGCCTCTTTGATCTCTTTGTCTGATTTGTGGAGTGTTTCTCCTAAGGTTTGGATTTTGGTTCTGTTGGACAAGTGGATTCTCCCTAGGAACATTCCTATCATTTATACTTATTCTCTCCATCATTCTTTCCATAGTCCTTACTAAAGAATCAATTTTGTCTTTTGCTACAGAAGTTGAAACTTATTCCTTAAAAGTCACTTGTCTTTCAGTCCTCATCCTGGATCTTTTATCTTGTAAATTAGCCTCTACACTCACAAGACCTCTTTGCATTGCTTCTAGTGTTTGAGAATTTCTTTCCTTAAGCTAGTAAGACATATCTATATCAAAACCATTTGGGAACTTTATCAAGGCTAAATCCTGGGTTGGTTTAAGATTTACAGGTATTGCATTATAGGTATTATTGAATCTAGCACAATAATCCTATACACTTTCACCTACCTCCCTTTTAATATTTTCATATTCTGATAGAATCTGTAAAGGGTTCTTCTTGACTTCCCATCTATTAATAAAGGTTTGGTGGAATGCAAGGAGATCATTTATACTATTCATAAGAAAATACTTAAACCATTTTCTGACTTCTCCTCCTAAACTTTGAGAAAACATTCTGAGCTTAATACTTCCGTCATCTACCTCTTGTAGGTCAAAACAATCATTCATTTTATCCACATGTTGTTGGGCTATGAAAGGACCCATCCCATCAAATAGTGTGATCTTGGACTGATAGTGTTATGGCATATTGGCCAAGGGGGTTGGTAACACCAAAGGAGCATACCTGGTAGCCATGATTGGTGGTGGTGGTGGAGGACCACTTGAAGGAAGATGAACAGTGGATGAAGGAAGTTGAACAGTGGATGAGGGAAGTTGAACAGTGGATGAGGGAAGTTGAACAGTGGATAAGGTTGGACTAGTACTAGGTGGAAATGAGAGTAAAGGAATATGAGCAACCTTATGTTGAAGGATGGAAGAAGGGGTAGGAATTATGGAGGCAGTAGGACTTGGTGACTGAATATATGCAGGTTGAGATGTGAAGGAGGAAGTTGATAGGTTTAAAGCAATTAATTCTACTGAATGTGGAAGATAAGCACCATCAATTTCTGAGGTGATATCTGTCACTAGATCTTGAAGAGTGTCATGCTAAAAAAGTTGAAGATCTTATTTAGTTTGTGAAGAAAGTTCTCTCATTGGGCTTTTGGGTAAGATTGATGGATCAAATATAATATGATGTTTCCAATTCTCTAATTTACTCTTGAATAAGCCTTGTTCAAAGTGTAAATCAAATTGGATATCTTGGAAGGTAACAAAGTTTTCAAGAAGTGAGTTGCTTCTGTGAAGAAATCTACTGCTTTTCTGACTCTCAGTTCTAGGAGTTTTCCTTATGATATTTTCAGGATTGTCCACTATGGTAGGAGGATTTGGATCTGGATGGGATCTAGTAGAGATTCGTTTGGGAGCCAGTGTTCAGATCTAAAACACAGACTGACTGAATATACAAAAATAAAAAAGGAACCAATCTTAGGAATAAACTTATCATACAAATCTTTTAACTGGGTACTCTGAATTGGAATGAAAGGATAAATTTTCAATAGATCCCCACTATGGTCACCATTATGTTACCGTCCTGTCATTTTGAATATTGGCAAGAAAAAGTCACAAAAGATACATCAAACTGCTTAGGAGCCTAGGATCCAACCCTCCTAGACTCAGAGAGGGCTCTCTCTATATTTTAATATTTAACTTAATTTTCAGTGTTCTAATGTGTTAGGCTAGATATAAAAATGAATGAAATTTAATACTTAATTGCTTGGTTGTTTGTTTGGTTGGTTCAGGTAGATCATATTTGAATCCTTTCCATTGGGCTATGGAGTCTAAGGCTAGGTGGTAGCATCAATTTTCCAGAGAATTTACAAGGTGAGCTAATTGTCTTTATTGGATCTAAAAGTAGAGTGGAAAGTGAAATGACAAAAAAGTGATATTAGTAATGATTAAAAAGTAGTTAAGTATTTTTTAATCATACCTCATAGGAAAACATTTAGATTGCAAATGCAGATAGTAATAAAGTGCTCCAATAGCATATCTTAAACTAGAATTTCTACTTTGTAATAAGACTCAAAGATGCATAAATGAATAAACATATATACATTTAGTACAAAAAAGAAGAGATCACCAGGTAAAAATAAGTCAATTATATTGCAAACTGTCCTTTTATTGATGCTCTAGCTTGAAAATTACAATGCTCCAAACAAAAAAGATAGTTCAAATGACTTGGGTCCAACCTCAAATACTTCTTATGCATGAATTATTTAACTCAAAACCTAAAATGATTTTCCTTATACACTTGGAAATCTGTTATTAATTACAACAATAGAAAATTGACTAGTGTAACCACGAAGTGGCCATGCTGAGAAAACTAGGACTTGGTCCTCTTTTTCAGGGATGTTGTTGGTGAGAAATTATTTTTGATGTAGACACTCTGTTGACATGGCTAGTGTTGACTTAGGTTTGCACTATCATTTCAAACATCTTTGTCTCGTTCCTCCTGATAATCACACAGGTCACTCCACACTTCTTCATCTGGAATCTTCGTCTTCATTAGCCTCCTGTATATTTCATCAGCTTCAGTGTATTTTGCAAAAGTGGGTTTAACCACAAAAGCATGTTTCAGCTCATGATCAATGTAGATTTGATTCCTGATAGCTTCCAGTAATGCCTTTCCTGTTATGCTACCTTTGATGTTGGAAATATTTGCAGCATCCGTGGCTATGCCCTGGAGTCCCTTGGCATAATCCTCTCTGGTCATGAGTTTGTCATTTATGACAAACAGAGAGGGGAGACCTTTCTAATGTAAAGGCTGCATTTTGTTGAAGAACCTATTGACTGTCAGCTCCATATTTTGGCATTTCTCTTCTAGTTGTACATTCAAGATCTTCTTAGTTAATACCTTCTTCACTTGAAGTATAACCTCTGTTCTATTTGCTACTCCCAACTCTTCCAGCTCATACCTGTTTCTTGAATTTAAAATTTTGATTATCTTGTCGGCTATTATTTGCATGTCTTCCATCTCTTCATTAGTAGTTGAAATAACTTCTCTATCCTTTTCAATTAATTCTTTCTGCTCAAAGATAATTTGGATGCTGGGTCAAATTTCATTCATTCCATTGATTATATTATTCCAAATAATCTCCTTCACTCTTCCTAGAGTGTTCCCAATAAATGATTCTTTCTCTGATTTTTGTAGTGCTTCAGTCAATGGTTTTTCCCTTTCATCTACACCAAATGGTTACTTTCGGCTCTCTCGATTTGATCTTACAGCACATTAACTTGAGTTTCTAGTCTTTTAATCTCCTCAGTCTGCAGATTCATACCTTCCATTGATCTGGCCAGTTGTTTTGTGCTACTTCCCTCTCCTGTGGCCGCACTTGTTGGAGTGGTTATGGGAGGGGATGTTAGAGGAAGGGCCTCCATTGTTGTGATGGCCATCTGTGCTGCCTTTTCTTTCTCTTTCACCATTTTTTCCATCTCTACTTCATTTATTTGATCTGGAGAGACTGCTCCACTATTAATTTCATCATATCAACCTTTTGGCTTTCTATTTCCTCTATCTCCTTGGTCAGTGGGTCATGTGTAGCAGGCATCTTGAGCTGCTTGTTCAAAGCAGCTATATCCATCTCTTTTTTCTTTATTATTTCTTCAGTTTCTTTCACATCTAGGGGGTCATACCCAATATTCACTACTAAGTATTCTAATGACTTAATTTTAGTGTCCTTTGATTGTGATGAAATCCTTTCCATATTTAATAGGGATTGAACATTTTATAGGGCTACCTGCATTTTAAACAAATTCATGGAAGGGTTGGTTAGAGTAGATGAAATCATTTCACCTGTTTTCTTGTGCATTTCCAATTGGTCAATTAGATGAACACTTCTTGCATCAAACTCAAACGAAGTTTGCTTGTAATCTGCTGGAGTTTTGGGCTCTGTTGTTTGTGCTTCTAAAAATGGCATATGCATTTTGCCCTGTTTTGAATCAAAGGCAGAGAGAAGTATGCCCTGTGCAGTTGCACTCTGTTTCCAAAATGGAGCATAAGTGCTCTTTTTCAATATTTCATTCCTAATTTTAATCTCCCTAAATTTGTCAAAGGCTATCTCTGCCTTTTCTTCAGTCACATTTGTAGATGAGGGCACTTGAAGAGACTGTTTCCTTTTTTAAACTAGAGTGGCAGGAAAGGATTGCCCCCCAGCTGGGGATGAATCTAGAATATCAATGATATTGGTTACTGTTTGATGTGATGATCCTTGGTTTATTTCCATGTGCTTTCTAGGCTTCTTCCTATATTTCAGCTTGAATTCCCTCATAGAAGTATCAATCCCTAGTGACTAATCTTATCTAGGCC
The DNA here is from genome assembly GCA_000404065.3 of Pinus taeda. Lineage (NCBI taxonomy): Eukaryota > Viridiplantae > Streptophyta > Pinopsida > Pinales > Pinaceae > Pinus > Pinus taeda. The sequence goes on along the minus strand of APFE030670500.1, from coordinate 191,123 downwards.
TTTTCCCTACTACTACATGTTCTTGTTCTTTTCCCTTTTCTGTTCTATGTTCAATGGTTTTCTTTTCCTGCTGTCTTGGAGTCTGTGCATTGGAAGAAGAGAAAACTTGTTCCTCAGCCTCCTGTAATTTGTTAGGAATCCACTCAATCTAGTTAATGTATTTTTCAATTTCAAGCCTTTGAGTGTGAATATAGGTTGGTTACTTGTTCTACACCCTCTTCTTGGAGATGATACCCCATGGGTCATAGGTACATGTAAAACTATGGGTGAAATTCATTTCTTTTAGTCTTTTATCTGCCTCCTGCCCTACTGCTCTGATGTTACAAATGAAGGGACTAATATGAGATTTGATCCTGAACTGGGACTTTTTCTTAGTTGCTATAAAATTTACTTCATCTGCATTAATCATTTGCCTGATGTATTCAAGTGCAAAGATCTTCATGGGGAGGAACTTTGGCAGTTTATAAGGGGCCAAATCACAACCATATACTCTTAATTCAGTGTAATTTTGGTACAAGTACCAATCACCTATTCTTGCTTGGTCTGTCAACTGCATAATTCTTCTTATTTCTTCACTGACCCTAGGTTCTGTAGTCCCACTGAGGAGGCTTATTGCTGGGTGAACAAACATTTCTACAAATGTTTTGTAGCTAAAGTCTTTAGAGTCTTTCATCACCAATGTTGTCCAGAAAATAACAGATTGGGGTTCACCTTCCTCATTCATCTTGCTCATAGTAAACTGGAACCTATCTACTTGAAAATAAACCAACATATACACCAAAACTTAAGAGTAATGAAACACTTCCTTTGTGAAGAAATTGACAACCTGCTCATGAATGGCATATGCTAAAAATTGGCTGAAATTGAAGAGAACAAAGGACTTGGATTCTGTTGATAGAATAGATAAGAAATCTATGATAGCTTCATCAAGCCATTGATCTGAATAATAGCCAAGTAAATAAGAGAGTACAGAGACAATGTGTCTAGTTCTATCAGGGAAAACAAAGCAGGAATAAGGAGGATTCTTGCTTTGCAGAGGTGTGTGCTCAGTCATGAAGAGTTATAAGGTTTTAGCTCTTTTAGAAAAATAAAGCTTCTGATACATTTCAGTGAGAATCTCATGGGAAAAGGGAGTAGTTCCTTCAATAATAGGGCTTGCATCATTTGCACAATGGACTTGGCATCACTGCTCTTTGTTGTGGATTGTAGCATTAGTGGCATTTTTCCTGATCAATTCTGGGAAACTATGTGTTTTAGGAAAAATATAAAAAGGTAGATTAGTGTCCCAAAGACCTATGTCATCCATCTCCTCCACAAAGTTATCCTCCCACCAGCTGTATATGTGAAAAAAATCAAACTTTGAAAGTATTTCATGTATCTTAAAATCCCTATCTGCAAGTCGTATGTGATCCAAATCTAGTGGTGCGTGCATTGTTGGATTAAATACTTCTTGTTCCTTTTTCTTGGGTGCCATGGCTATCTTCTAAGAAAAACCTCTAAAACTACCTTGTGTTGAATCTGTAATATAAGGGGATAGGAAGAAATGGAAATTCAGTGAGGGAGAAAGAAAAGGGATTAACCAGAAATGGAATTCGAGAATGGGAATATTTGATCACTACAGAAAAATGGATCTTTCTGCAACTATACTATTGTTTCTGTATGCACTATGTGCTCTCTGTATATGTCTGGAGGGAAATGAATTACGCCTTCAAACAGTGTGAACACACTAAAATCTGAAAATGAATATGAAATGGTGCTTTTATGGATTTGGAGTGATGCCGTTGGATTGGCTTGACTTGGTGTGGGCCCGTTGTCTAATGGTCTAGCCAATTAAATGTATAACGGTAGGAATGGAGGTCATAGGGCGGATGGGATGAGTTGGCATCATGAGGTGGCGGAAGTGATCAAATGGTCACAATGGCAGAGCAGTTTAAGTAATAGCATAAACCACTTTTCAGGGGGCCTGGGGAGTGGTAAGCGGTATGAGAGGGGGCGTGCAAAATTACGAGGGTGTGACATGTCAATGGTTGGAAACCACTAAT
>APFE030670500.1:131169-186824 GCA_000404065.3 Pinus taeda | reverse complement strand
CCTATGTCCTCCACTCCTTTAGATTTGGAAATTTGCATCCACCTATGTGTTCTTGCCCTTTCTTTCTCAAGCTCAAAGGATAAGGGGATGGAAAATTTCTATGGAATGACCCTACCCCCTTCAATGAACCTATAGTAGGAGTGAAGGTTAGGTTGAGGACTAGGTTCCCTCAGCTTTAGATCCTCCTTCTTTGTTTCTTGCCACATGCTCCCTTCCTTGTCCAATTTTTGAGTGTCCTATAGATTTAGCAAAGTTTCCTGTAGGATGGCCTTTGCTTCATGTAGGTCCTTTTGAGTCTCCTGTAGGAGGCCTTTTCCTTTGGATGAGGTGGATCTAGTGATAGGCCTCCTAACATAAGTGATAGGAGACTTGGGAGAGGCTTGTCCTGCTGATCCTTCTCTTTGATTTTTCATAAGAGGAGTTATCTTTTCCTGCTATTTTGGTGAGTATTTAATGAAAATAGGAACCTTGGTGGGAGTTTGAGGTTTTCCTTGCCTTATTCTTGTGCTTGTTCTTGTCCTAAAGTATAATGGAGTTTGTCTTTGTCTCTTCCCTTTTTGCTTGATAGGGGTATTAAGGGTAGTGAGGGCAGCTACTGCCTCTTTCTTAGTGAGTTCTAGAGATACCCTGGGTGATTCCTCCTTCTTTGCTTGAATTAAAGACCTTTGTTCTTTCTTTTCTTCTATCTCCTCTTTTTCATTCTCTTTTTCACTCTTGTCTTTCTCCTCTTCGTCTCCCTCTAGTTCCTCACTCCCTTCATTTGTTTCTTCCTTTTCATATTCTTCTGTCTCTTCACCACTTTCCTTCTCCTTTTTCTCCTCTCCTTCCTCCTCTATTTCCTCTTCATCCCTCTCTATTTCTTCTTCATATTTATTTTTTTCTTCTTCATCCTTTTCATTGACAGTGGGGCTTTTGTCACATTCAAGGGCTTTTATGTCTTCCCCTGTCTGCATGTCTCTGAAAGTTCCCATGTTATATCGAGTCTTAGGATTTGGAGGGCATCTTCTATGATAAGTCTAATTAACACATGATGGGCTAGCTATTGATGGTTTCCTTCCTGCACCATAATGCTCATATCTATCACTAATTGAAGAAGAAAGTAGGGTATTCTTAGTCTGTTTTTAGGATATGTCTACTCCAAACCTCAGCTCTTGGAGAAGCCTAAAATGTTATCCATCTACCACATTGTACCTTCCTTCACATGATATATACTTAATAAGGTGGTAGCTAATTTCATTCCAAGGATATGGTAGGCTTGCTCTTTTGACCCCATTTTTGTCTTCCATTGCCTCCTCTCCTTCTAAAAAGAAATCTTCTTTGCAATTTGGCTATTACCTTTATCCTCCTTTATCCAAGGCAACCCTAAAAGAAGTGTGGTGATTTTGCCTATGATTTCAAGGGTGAGTTCTATAGATATGCCTTTCACCATAGCAGTGGCATGGGTCCTAGTAAGTGGAATGAGGGAGAGAGCAAAGTCTCTCGCCACTTCATCATCATATCCCCTCAATTTTTCAAAAAAACCCATCCAATTGCACCTTCTGAATATCTCTAGTATAGAAGGGTGCTGATGAATCCTCACTGTGTTGGTGGGTTCCCTCTTATTAAATCCCCCTTTCATTTCTCTCTGATGGATGGAGGGTTGTATATGTCTGATACCAAATTTAATGGATGAGGAATTTTTAAATGAAAATTCTGTGTAAAATTCCCCTAAATTGAAATCTTTTCAACAAAATAGAAGGTTTTTCTATATGCTTTTTACATGGAAATTGTGGGAAAGTTCAAAACCTACCTCCTTATCACTGCCTGATGAAGCCAACCTCTATTTTGTCCCTTTAAAAATTCTCATTGCCAATCCTATAGGTGCTATTATGTATCCTGTAGGAACTCCTATAGGATCCTGTAGGTTTTCATGTAGGATCTTGTAGGTGCTCCTGCACTTGAAAACAACGCTCACTATCTTTCCTATAGACTACTCCAGGGCCTAGAGAAACTTTTATGTAGTGTAGCCTTGAGAATGTGAATGCCTCTATACATGGGAATCAATGTTTTATTTCTTCATATGTGTGATTTGAGTGGGGTGGTGTCCTGGCAGCTGAAGTACGAGTATCCATTTTTGGATCGTTGGTCCCACTACCACATCATGTTTCTCCTTACCTTGTAATCAACTCCCACTTCGGGCATCCGTAGCTTAACCACTTTCGTCCTCATCCCTCCTTTCTCCTGACTTGACTACTGCCATGGATGAAAGAACTAACTGTATTCTTCTCGTTGACTGAGCGAAGGTGGCCAAGTTAACTAGCCACCTTTTTCTTATAAAACCAACTCTTTCACAACTTTACATGTTTTATCATATTGTGCTAACGAGAAAGTGGAAGCAATACCTATGGTAATGATGCCTTGATGATGTTTATTGAAGAGTGAAGTCCTTGTTTTGTATTATCTGTCTGTGTTTTTCCCTTTTCGTTTTTTTTTAATTGTCCTCTGATGTTTTTCTTTGATGTGCAGGTACTGGACGGTGATGTTGCTGCTAAGATCTAGAGGGGCTTGTTTGACCTCTAGATCTCCATGTTGAAGCTTACTACAACCTGTGATTTTTCGTTTTGTGTGACATGTTGCGACAGGATGTCTTGTAGTTGCCTCTGCTTCAAATTTTTTAATCATTCCTTCACTTTTGGAGCATGAGGATGGTTTTCATGGGTAGAGAATAGATCTAAGGATTGGTGAATGAGAGGTATATACTTCAAGTGTTTTCCTCTTTCTCTCTATCTTCATCCTCTTTTATTTGTTTTTTTTTTCTCTAAAAACTGTAATTTTTTTTTTTACACTAAATTTATTGGATGAATGCAGGGGTGATTATGGTGGAGAGAGGCATGGTGATGAGATGGTGAAGTAGACATTTATTTTTTTGACATAAGAAGGTCATCCCCTTGCTCTAGGGTTACTTTCTTTGGGATTCCAAAGCCACTGTAATTCCTACAGGATCATCCTGTAGGTTTTCAGGGAATCCTGTAGGTTTACAAGGAATCCTGTAGAAAACACAGAACCCTTACAAACTGAGCTAAATGAGTAAAAAATGGAGGGAATGATGGAATGATGAAGGATATGGAATGGAGAAATGGGAAAATGGACTGTATAGGTCCCTTTTGATCCTTTCTTGTTGCTCTGATCCTCCTCCTGCTATCCTGCAAATAATATTTTCAAAGCTTCCTTTTCTCTTTTTTTTTTCTTATCTCTTTTTGAAAGCAAATAGTCTACCTTCAAGAGGTTTTCCTCCTAGCTACTTGCCCTGGGCACCTCAAAAGAGGTTTTCACCTAGAGATCTCTTCATTTCTCTTTTTTTGACACCATTGAGCCGCCTTAGGAGGTTTTCAACCCAACAGTGGGATTCAGGTGCCTCATGGAGGTTTTCACTCGAGTCTCCTTATTTTTCTCTTTCTTTTTCATTCTTTTTATTTTTTCTTTAGTGATGAGGTGGCAACTAAGACGTGCTCCACCACCATCACTGTCTTGCTAATGCCATCAATGAATTATTACTTTGACAAGGGCTTCTTGTAAACCTTTAATCTGTGCCCATTAACAAGTAAAGGAATAGCCTCTGCATCAATGGTTCTTACTACACCGAACCATTATCATGACATTTCTCTATTACATAAGGCCCTAACCATCTATTCCTTAACTTGTCTTTAAAATATTTGTATCTGGAATCATACAACAAAGCCCAATCACCTTATTAAAATTGTTTGTCCTTTATATCCTTTTCATGCTAGATCTTCCTCTGAAATTGAGTCACCTCTATGTGCAGGAGGGCCTACATTCTAAAATCATCTCACCCATTCACTTGGAACAATATCTCTTTTTGTGCACTGGTGAGTTCTATATCTAGTTGTGTTGCCATTCTTAATGTATTGTACTCAAATTCAATGGACAGTAGGGCCTTCTTCCCATATACTAATTCATAGGGAGTGAATCCAATGGTGGTCTTCTAGGTGGTATTGTAGGCCCAAGTGGCCTCAACTAATATATCTTCCCAATATTTTCTGCTACAGCTAACCGCTTTGGTTAGAATGCCCTCCAGCGTTCTATTAGTCACCTCCACTTTCCCATTAGCTTGTGGGTGGTAAGGAGTGGATGTTCTATGCTTGATCTTGTGCTGGATTAACAAGTCTTCAATCATGTTAGATGTAAACTGGTTGCCTTGATCAATGACCAGTTCTCTAGGGTACCTAAACCTGTAAAATACATTTTCCCTTAAGAACTTAGCCACTTTCTCCTCTGTTGCTGCCTTGATTTCCTTGGTTTCAACCCACTTGGTCAAATAGTTAGTGCACACAATGACATACTACTTTTTCTAGGATGGAGGGTCAATAGGTCCAATGAAATCCACAACCCACTTGTCAAATGGCTCGAAAGTCACTTGAGTTTGTAGAGGCATTTCATCCCTTGGAGTAGGCTTTCCCATCCTTTAGCACCAATCACACTGACTAGTATACCATCTCACATCCTGATGAAGAGTAGGCCAATAATAACCAACTTGTAACACCTTGAATGTTGTCCTCTTGGCTGCAAAGTGACCTCCACAAGGCCCATCATGATAAGTCATAAGGATGTGAAATACTTCCTCCTCCCTGACACATCTTCTTAAAATTTGATCTAGGCCTAGTTTGAAGAGGTTTCCGCCAATCCAATTGAATGGGGCGCTCTTCCTCACAATCTTTATTTTCTCTTTGGAGGAAACATTTGGTGGGAACTGTGTAGACACCAAGTAGTTTGATATGTCAACAAACCATGGAGAGAAATGTAATGGCAAATAAGGGTTCATCCGATAACTGATCATCAACCATTCCTTCCTCCCCTGCAAGCAAAGTTAATCTGGACAAAAAATATGCAACAACATTCTCATTTCCAGGCTTATCAATAATAGTTAGATCAAACTACTGTAATAAAGGTAACCATCTAGTAATCCGAGCATTCACATCAGGTTTATTCATCAATTATTTGATTGCAGCATGGTCAATATGTACAAATGTTTGGTAACCTATAATGTAATGTCCTAAATTTGTTCAATGAATGCACAACAGCTAGGAGCTCCTTCTTAGTTAGTGTGTAGTTCAGTTTAGCCTTAGACAAATTCTTATTGATGAAGTAAATGGCATAAGGTAACTTGTCATCTATCTGGCCTAGAGCTGCCACTATGGCTTTGTGAGAGGCATAAACATGTATATGAAAAGGAAGGGCCTAATTTGGGCCTCAGAGAATTGGTGCAATAGTCAACTTGTCCTTCAGGGTGTCCAAGGTCTCTTAACAAGTTTTTGACCATACAAATTTAGAGTCTTTGGTCAACAACCAAAATAAAGGATAATATAACTTGTTGAAGTCTTTTATAAACTTCCGATAGGATCCAGCTAAACCTAGAAAACTTCTGGCATCTCTATGTTTTTGTGGAGGTGGACCCTTTGGATGGTGGCTATCTTATTTGGGTTGACCTATAGTCCTTTTTGGGATATTGAATGACCTAGAACAGTCCCTGTAGTCATCAAGAATTCACATTTTTAAGGACTAAGGGATAGGTTCATTTCAATGCATTTTTTCAACAACTTGCCTACGTTTGAAAGAGCCTCCCGGAAATCACACCCATATGGTGTAAAATCATCCATATAAATTTCTACTTCATCATGGACTAGCTCGACAAAGATACTCAAGATTGCCCTCTGGGAGGTGGCAGGGGCATTGCATAATCCAAAAGGAAGAACCTTATAGGCGAAATTACCCCAAGGACAAGTGAAGGTGGTTTTATCCTAGTCTTCCGAGCTGATCGGGATTTGATTGTACCCACTGAAACCATCTAGGAAAGAGAAAAATTTTTTCCGTACCAGGCCATCTACCACATGGTTAATGAAAGGTACAGGCAAATGGTCCTTCTTTGTTTCCTTGTTTAACTCTCTATAATCAACACAAATCCTCCACTTCCCATTTTTCTTTAGAACCAACACCAAAGGAGAGACCGATTCATTGTCTGAGAAAGGGTAAATGAATCCTGCATCTAACAACTTGTGTAGTTCTTCTTTGACTATATCCTTGAGATTTGGATTCATTCTCCTTTGGGGTTATTAGAATGGTTTGCAACCTTATTTAATATAAATGTGGTGAGTACACACCGAGGGGTGAAATCCCTTCATTTCCTTGTAACTCCAAGCAAAGGCATCCAAGTGTTCCTTTAACATGTTGCACAATTTTTCCTCTTGGTGTACAGAAAGAGACAGGTTGATTTTCAAAGTTCTTTTAGGGCCAAATTATATGGTTTTGACACGGGTAAGGTTTGAATCCACTAAGCATAGATCAAATTGATGGTTTTTATAGGTTTCCTTTACTACTTCTTCTAAGGACAATGTGTTGGGAGTTGGAATTGGAGTATGTGTTCAATCAAATCATCTTCATCCGTTTGTCCTCCTCCCATGGCGGTTTCTAAGGTATAGAGTTGCATTGAGTAGACTTCATATTATTCCTCCTCTTCTAGCCATAAAGGTAATTCATGTTCTAGGGATGGCTAAGAAGAGGGTACAGGACTAGCTGCTTGGACATATGCCCATTTTTTATAGTGATATTTTTGGCCTTGCAGCTAATGTAAGCATTGGCAGTGGCTAACCAGGGCCTCCCAAGGATGAGAGGGTAACCATTAAGGTTGGCCTCAGGCTGGAGAATTAGGAAGTCTACAGGGTACTCCTAATATTCAATGGAGACCATCACATCCTCCACAATCCCCTCAGGGGTCATTGTGGAACGGTCTGCAAGTTGCAAGACTATTATGGTATTTCTCAATGAACCCTGGAGATTGAGCTTAAGCATGGTGTCCTTAGCCATTACACTAATGGAAACCCTAAGATCAATCAAAGTGTGTGGGACAATGGTTCCATTGATGTACAGATCTACAACAGGGATTCCACGGCCCAAATACTTTGGGCAAATTACATGCCCTAGCATTAAGTCAGACAATTGTCCAATGAAATTAATGGTAGGGGTGTCTCTTTTTTGCCTCCTTGGATGTTTGAAGCACTTATCCTTAATAAAATTGTTGTAAATAGGTACATTCTTTATGGCTTGGAGAAGTGGAATTTTGACACATAGATTTTTCAATTCACCCAGAATTTCATCCTCTTCCAGTGTAGGCTGGACTAGATGAGTTAATATCGTAGGAAAGGGTGGTGGATTTACTCTAGGCATGCTTTCTTCTCTTTCCTCCTCATTCTCCCTAGGTGGAGTTAGAGGTTGGTTGTCTGAGAGTACTCTCCCAAATCTCAGGTTGATTTCCTAAATCTCCACAGCATAAGAAGGATAGGATGTCTCTCCACCATATAATTTTTGTGCATGTTTGTTATTCGGGTTAAGATTTGGCTGGGCATGCATCTGGGTTTGTTTAGGTGGAGCAGGGTGTAAAAATTGTGGTTGAGTAGATGGTGAAGGACATAAATCTAGAGCATTGTTGTATGGGGCCCTCCACCACTGGGGTGGTTCATTCCATTGAGGTTGTGGCAGAGCATATGGTTGAAATGAATGGCTAGTGGGCTAAGAACGGTACTGAAGTGCAAAGGACCAAGGTGGAGGTGTAGACCAAGAAGGATGAGAATGGGGGCCCCAAGAGGGAATGGATGTGATCTAGTTAGGGTTGTAATAGGCATGGGATGACCCTTGCAATGCCCTACTGGTATGGTTGAGGCCCATGAGGTATACTTTGATTTATGTAGCAGAGTTGTTCAGTTACCCCTTCAGTTCCCTGATACACAAATTTTAGTCTAGGTAGAGAAGGGCACTTATCATTGGAGTGGTTTTCTTCACAAACCAAGTAGACTTCAATCATATTCAGTGGAGATTCATTCCCAGGGTGCCTCTTTGTGCATATAGGGCAGAAAATGGCTAAGGCTCTCTCTACTTTCTCCTACTTCCTCTTGATGTGCATAGTTTCCATCTTTAGGGAAAGGGTTTGCAGCATCTCATTCTTGAAATCTTCCAGTGTATTTCCAATTTCACATTTGATGGATGTATTGGAAGAGGATGGACTTACCATTAGTTGACTACTCTTAACCTTTTCCCTATCTTCCTTAGAATGATTCCTAAAGACAGTCTTGATATCTTCATAGGGTAGCCAGTAGATGTCCCCTCCTACTAACATGTTTAGGGTATCTAGAAGAGATTCCCTTAACCCTTTGAGTAGGACTAGCTTTAGTGACTCAAGATCAAGTGTGCACCTGGCCCTTTTATAGCTAAGCTAGAATATTTCTTCATAATCCTCTAGGGATTCATCATGCCCTAAGGTCATCCTAAAAATGTCCTCTTTTGTCTTTGGACCTATAGTAGTCTTGATACTTGTTGTTGAAGGCTTGTTTCATCTGAGCCCAGGTTGTGATGTTATCCCCAGGTAAACCCATGAACTAGTGTAAAGATACATCCTTGAGAGTGGATGGGAATAGTTTCAACTTCTGCTCATCATTGGTGTAATAATAGGTTCTACATATGACAAAAAACTCAAACAAGAAAGTGTCTGGATCTTCTGAGGTCATGCCATGGAAATGAGGAAGAGTAGAGGGGCTTATATTCTTCATCTTTGTATCCCATTAGTTTCTTTGATGGGAAAGTCACCCTAAATTATTTCTCTATCTCCTCTGTCATTTCTATTTTCAGCCATTGGGTTAGTTGGAATGGGTTCTCCTTGTTCTTCTCCCCCTGTAGGCTCTTCAAATATCTCTGGTTTCTCACCTAAGGGGTCATCCAATTCACAACCACCAAAGAAGAGGGAAGGTTGGCTATTTAAAGCAATGGGGGCATTTGGTAAAAATTTGCCTAAGTTATCCCTATTCCTACAAGGCATGAAAGAAGTGTTTTTATTTTGTTTTGTGTTTTTTTCAAGCTTTGAGAATAATTGCAAAATTGAAATTACAAACTAAATGGAAACTAACAAACTGAATGAAATCTCACTTGTAGAATGGAAAAGAAAGCAAACTAAATTACTTTTGCAGGAATGAAGCCAATAGCATAATGTCAGAGATAAGAAATGGAAGAAAGAAAGAATAAATCACATATTACTCAGATGCCTCCCTGGCAATGGCACCAAAAAGTGATGATCACCATTATTGCAGCAAGAATGCTGCAACTCCTAGGGCTACCAACTTTACTTTATCAACCTGGTGTTCGTACAAACTTGGAGGTGACAATGTTGTATACACAAGTAAATGTGATGGGTCTGGTCTTTGTCACTGCTAAGCTAGCAATCGACCACTAAGGTTTTTCAAAATAGACTGGTATTGATTTGAAAGAAGCTTGATTACCAATGAGGAAAAGGGGAATCTACACTAAGAGAAAGCTTGTCTACTAGAGTATGGAAAAAGACTGAAATCAAATGCTTAAACAAACCATTTTTCTAACTAACTACTAAAAGGCTTTGCTTCAAAAGAATGTTAAGTTAACATGTATGCAACCCTACTATCCTAGGCATGAAAACTAAAACATCAAACATTCTATTGTTGTGCATGTAAATGAACGAAATAACTATGTTTTTCTTTTTGTCTTTTTTGTTGTGTGAAAATGGGAAAGCTAAATTCTTTTAGTGATGTGGCAGGTGGCTTAGCGATGATGGTGAATGGTCAGAAGGCTTGGGAGGCAAGTAGGGGTCCTTTTCTAGCTTCCTAGGGGCCTTTTCCACAATTTAGCCTCAAAATAGGCTACTACAGGTCAACCTACAGGATGTCCTAATGTGTTCTACAGGATGTCTTGAATTTCTATAAGATCCCCTGTATTCCTACACGATATAGCCAAGAGAAAAAGGAGGGATGTTGAAGGTGATGCAAGGCTTAGGGAAGGTGGATGGTGGATGGAATGAGGCAAGGGAGTGCCTAGGACTCATTCAGAGCTCAAAACCAGAGTTGTGAGATGGTTGGATTTGTTCAATGAGCTTGGCAAAGTATTCTTATGAAATGATGAAACTGGTGAGAATTTTAGTGAAAGAAATTGATGACCATGGATGGATGAGGTTAGATGAGGGTTTAGTGAAAGAAATTAATGACCATGGATGGATGAGGTTAGGATGGGGTTGTTGATCATGCAATATATATGTACTGATGAAACTCCTGCAATGCATCAACCATTGACATTTATCCATAATCATGTAAACAAGAAGGATTTCAATTAACTAAGGAAAACATAATTTCATGAGCTAGCTTCCTATTTCATGCATGGGAAGAACTTGTAGAATAAAATGAAACATTGATGAGATCTAATGTAAGACCGATGATAGAAGAAATGATAACTAAATCCTATTCTTGCAAACTAATCGAATGCTAGCCTAAGTAACAAAAAACCCTAAATTCCATGAGAAATCATAATTTTGTCTTTTTGGAGTTGCATAGTAGTTCTTTCCTCCAACCATGATCCTTGGAGGGAGGAGTGAGGCCAAATACACCTACTAATATCTTTTCTATATTCCTTTATCTCTTCCAAACTACTACTGAAGTGAGGCACAAATGGAAGCAAACTAATCAAATCCACATCTACTTGCAATGAAATAATGCTAAAGACAATCCAACCATTAATATATGAAATCAAATAAGCATACAAATACAAGAATAGGAGATTTTCTGCTAGGGTTGGGCCCTAACCCAAGAGCTTCAACCCTGTTTGTCAACTCAATGTTGGATCAATGAAATGCTCATTCTCATTATCAAAACATAAAATTACATCACAATGTCTTCCACAAGTATTGAACTCGAAAATGACTAGTGTTTTTATAGCAAAAATTTGAATCCTAATGAGGCTCTAGGCCTCCTTATTTAACAACTAAAGTCTCCAACGAATTCCTTAAATCTAGGGAGGCTCGGCTCTCAAACTCGAGATAGACTAGCTCTTTAACTATCACTGGCTCGACTGCTTTTGATCTCCATGATTTGGTTGCTTGTAACTTCGAGCTGGTGTGATTGATGGAGGAATATTCAAATGAGTGAGGAGTAAATGAGGAGGATATATCTCCCACAATCTCTCCTCCTTGTCTCATTCGAGTTTCAACCCTTAATTAGCCAAAATTCCATGATTTTCTCTCAAAAACCTGCAATCAATGCACATTAAACAACTAGGCATAATATCTCACTTTGACTCATCTCATTAAGCAAAATACAATCAAAATATGTAAGAAATTATGAGAAGGTTTGATTTGAATAAGCTACGAGGTGTATTAAGGTCCACATAGTTACCCAATGATGAGGTTCATTAATTTTCTAGCCTAATGGTTTCTCAACAAGGTATTAGAGCTAAGGTGGAAAGAATATGGTCTGAAGATCACATGTTGTTGGGATATTTTAATACTCTCCTTTAACAATTAACTCTTTTGTAGCAGTTGCATTTGAGTATACTATTACAACATATATCTATCTCTCTCAAAGATAAAGAAGAAGAATTCAAGGAACCCAAAGGAAGTTACTACATAAACCTACAATTGCCATTTGTTTAAAGACCAAGATTAAGGATAATACAAGCTATAATGGCTATTCAAATTCTCTCTAAACTTGGCATCTGAATAACACTATACCTATATGTGTTTTGGAGCATACATGTCTGAGATTTGAAGCACATATATTTGATTTTTCTAGCATATATAAGTCCAAGTTTTAAGGATAATAAAATTTGAATTCTAAGGCTTGCAAAAGTATGAAGTTTTAAGACACTAGCATCTGAAGCTCCTGAAGCATGTAAATAGGAATCTGAGGCATTGTTCATATAAATATCTTGTGGCACTTCTAAAAGGTATCTAAAGCTCACTATATAAATAGAATTTGAATATTCAAGGACCAAATTTTTTATGTTGCAAAGGAAAGCTATGAATCTTTAAACAAAGCTACATAATTCCTATGGCATAATTCAATGCAACAATATCTTAGGCTTAATATGACGTGAGTTATGAAATGAAGTTATCATCAATCCCAACAACAATGATACATATGCATGAACAATTTGATATTTTTTGGGAATAATCATGATTGATATAATAGAGCAAGCTTTTGGAAAATACATATCAAGTGGAGGATTGAATATGAAAAAGGAAGGACAATATTGTGGTGGATAAGAAGTATCTGAGCCCTCTTTGAGACGTCCCAACCATCTATGATAGTGTCAACATTCACTATGGATAGATAATTTGATGAAAATAATAGATACAAAACAAGCATTCAAAATGGTGTTGATCATCTACATCGAAGTTTTTCTACAACACTATAGCCTTGTGTGGAAATTATAGATCAATTTGAAGGACCAAAGGAATCTAATTTGAGTTAAGGATGGTCAAGTAATTTTTGGCAGAAGAATGGACCATTATCCCTAAGTATAGGACAAATTCTATTGTAAATATTGAAGCAATTTTAAAGTTTCTTTTGAAGCATTAGACAAAGGTGATGATACTTGTTTCAGAATTGTGAAGTTTATCTCTAGAACACCAATACATGTAACATCAAGGACTGTATCAAGATATTTGTGTAGAATTTTCACATGAAGCAATATCGACTCCCATAAATAATAGAAGATTGGATCTCACCTTGAAGTCGACCTGAAAGGAATAAAACACAACTGCAAACAAAAGAAATTTGAGTCACCTTGTTGTGATATACAACTTGATGAAGAGGCCATAACTATGTAAAACATCACTAGAGGCCAAGATCTTGTAAGAAACAAAGAAATCTATGGATTCTATCGTAGCTTGGAGGATGAAGAAATGAGGCACCTGCGTTGAAGATGAACACCCATTGAATAATGTTGGCACTTGAAGAAGAACCAAATATTTGCAAAGAAGAGACGAGGTAATGTTTCAAATCCATGCATAATTTTTGTATGCATTTCATGATATGTATCAAGTTCATTAGATAATGATGGTCATTTTAAAGATAGTAAAAGGGTATACATAGAAATAGAAAAAAGACAATGACATATAATTATTGATATGGTAGCACTACAAGTATTTTTTTGAATGTGAAGGTTAGGTCTTGAAATCAAGAAATGAAATAGTGTCACTAGGATTTTGTAGCTAATCCTTTTGCATGCATTGAAGAATCTAGGGTTTGTAGAACATGCAATTTGTGAGGTCTTAAAATTTTTTGAAATTTAAGGTTTGTGAACTCTTGCATAATTTGGATCAAGAAGAACCTTAGGAGTGAAACGTTATCTAATCATGTTCATTGTTAAAGATATATCTGACCATTTATATTTAATGTGAGAATAAGGTATGTGAATAGGTCCTAGATTAAGAGGGAGCTAATCGTTCTCAAAAGATAAGTAATTTATATCTCCTTGTTTAGTAACATTGTGCCTTGTCTTTTTTGTTATTTCATGGCCTTCTATTAAAGGTTGCAGGTCAAGACAAGATTTATCTAAATCTTGACTAGCAGAAGGAAGAAGTGGAATAACATGGCAAAGCATGAATATAAAGAGAGAAGTTTGAAGCTTGCATCAAAGAACTCGATTAGAGGGGAAGAAGTTCACTTACCTCAGATGGAAAGAGGGAGTTGTAAAGACCCTAATTGATAAGATATTAATTGAAGCTCAGTAGAAAAACTAAAAACCTAGAGAAGCTTGTGACCAAAAGATATGACATTTTATCTAGGGAAATTTCTTTAAGAAAATAAGTTGAAGAGTTTTGATGTTGTTGTACTAGCAGCTGATTGGTCCATTCTAGGAACACATTGATTGATTATTTAAAGATGAAGAGAATGAAGCATAAATATGTTTCAATATGAAGATAGACCATGCAAAGGAATGTTGACCTCAGAAGGAGCAAGAAACAAGAATTTAAAGAATTTGACACCTTGAATTAAATCTATTGTGATTTGACAACTCTAATAATGATGGGGTATGGTCTGAAATATTGCAGAAGTATGTGAATAAGCTATAAAGATAGCAATTAAGATAACTTCATTGATGATATTGTACTAGAAACTATTTAATTCTATTTGAGACCACATGGATTGAGTGAACAACATTAATGATGGATTGGAAGAGAATGAGCGTAGAATTATATTGTGTAAGGAAGAAATAGTGTGCTAGTATTTGTGAGGATGTTTGGATCCTTGAAGATGATATATGATCCATTTGATGACAAAGTTGCATTAATATTTTCAAGATCCTGGAAGATCAATGTTTGATATGATGTGATGTTATTAGGAGACGAGAAGCCTTGCAAGCTACTACTAAGTTCTCCATGGAAGAATAATTAGATGATGAATAAGACAAGTTGAAGCTTATGATTATGTCTCCCTGGTTGAGAGGGAGTAAGGATCTACTCCATGGTTGAAAGGGAGTGATGGTGGACATTGTATTCTCCATGTGTCATGCACTAGGCCAGGACTAATAACAGTAAGTCTAAGTGAAAGAATTAGTAGGGGGAATGGAGGATTGGATAAGAATTTAGGATTGGTACTCCTTAAGGATTGGTAATCTAAGATAGGAGTAGTTCAGAGGAGCCATAATCTTTAAGGATAGTCCAAGGTATCCATGACAAGAGTAGTCTCGAGGAGGACCAATATTCTTTGAGGATTGGGGATCCAAGATAAGAATAGTCCTGTAAGGACATGCTTGGTGAACATACAGATGGGGTAAGTGCCTTGAGATATGGTTGTGGTTGTGTCAAAATGTATGCCTCCCAACACTGTGTTGTAATCTAGTGGAGAGTTGGAGCTTATCAGTCAAGACCTTACTATTTTTTAATTCACAATGATGGTTATGATTATGGTGCTTGACGATGCTTATTAATCCGACTCTTCTTATGAGAATATTTCAATTTGAGAGTATCCTTATATGCTATTGTGTAATTATGAATACCTCCCTAGTAAATAGGGAGTGTTAAAAAATGTAACTAGTTTCGGTATTCATAATTATAATTATACTTATATTATTATGTATTTCATGAAAATAAAAAGAGAAAAAAAAAAATTATTTTGATTATTATTTCCTAGTTAAAGCATGTTCTTCATGATCTTAGGGTCATTTGAGTCAAGAAGAAAATGTAATCGAGTTAAAGGCCATTTTCTCTCTTTGTAAGAAAAAGAAAGAAATTTTTTATTGAGTCAAAAGAGTCAAATGGTCCCCACAAGACCAAGTCGGCCCTCCACCACATGTTGGCCCATAAGAGGCACCTATTTGTTATTTTGGAAAACTATATATACAAGAGACTTCAACCTCATTTGATCATATATCATCCACTTCAATTTCTTTCCAAAAGAAAGAGAATTTTAGTGAAGTCAAAGAAGAGAAAGAGAGAAGTAAAAGGAAAGAGAGTTCATTTTGTTGCCCTAATTTTCTATGCACATGTTCTAGTTTTTGAAAAAACTTTTGTGGCATTACAAGCCTGAAATTATAGGGCTGATATTTCAAGGAAGGCAAAAAAATTAGAAATTGACCAGAATTAAAATGTTTGACCAATGTTGAATTTGTTGACTTTGACGAACAAGAAGAAATATTGGAGGGATGACTTGGGGCATCTGTGGAGGTCTTGTTCTTGATGTTGGGACTTGGATATCTCACTTTGATCTGATTAGATAAGAAGAGGATTTTTTTTTGGCTTCCCCCTTATTTGGTTTTGGCACTGGATAAGAGAGCTTGCATCTTGTGTTCTTTTGTTTCTTTGTGATCTTCGTGTACTTTTTGGTAATTGATTGATGAAGAGGAACATAACATATTTGTAATAAGCCAACAAACACTCACAAGTAATTATCATGAAAGAGGAATCAACCCTAATTTGTTAACCTAATGGTTTCTCAACACCTTCACTATAAAAACTTATGGTTATTTCATGTGGATTTAGAAACATTGTAATTACATCCATTTTTTCTACTTCAAGATCAAAAGTAATTGCACCAGATAAAATAAATATATTAGAAGTTAATTTATCAACATGAGAACAAATTTCACCAAAATCAAATCCCTTTACTTCACAATATCCCTTTTCTACTAAGTGATATTTGTACTTCTCCACTTTATCTTTTGCACTCAACTTGTTCCTAAGCACCCCTTTCCTACCAACATTATTTCTTTTGACTGACAAATTGACTAGATCTGAAGCCTTATTCTTATTCAAGGTTTCCATTTATTCAGCAATGGCCTTCTTCTAGAGTTCACCATCCTTTGAATCCATTGCCTCCAGAGAATTATGGGATCAACAACAAAATGGGTAAGAAAAATTAGAATGAAAATCAGGTCGAGTATACCTTTTTCATTATCTTATTTTTGGTTTTGTTCTCCTCAATATTGGAGTATGAGGTTCTTCTACTTGTTTTGATTCATGTTCCTCTATTGAGTTATATTCTTCATCCTCGAACTCAAACTCTATTATATATGGTTCATTTATCTTTGGTAGGACTTCTTGTTTAAGAACACCTTTAACCTCTCTAAAGAAAACATCTCAACTATAAAAATTCTTCTTAGTTACTAGGTTCTAAAGATTAAAGCCTTTAAAACATTTCTATAAGAACTAAAGATGCACTCTTCAACTTTATTATTTGGATTTTCCTCTAGAACATCCACATAAGCATCACAAAAAAATATCCTAGTATGTTTAAGAGAAGGTTTTGCTTAGTAGTCCATTCTTCAAGAGCCGTTTTGTCAACCAAAGATGACAAGGGTGATCAATTTAATAGGTAACATGTAGTATCCATTTTATCTACACAAGATTCTTGTCCTAACATGGCCTAATTCAGTATGCTCCTTGTTTTCTCCATCAACATCCTATTCATAATTTTTGCAACCTCATTCTATTGAGGTGTGTATGGAGTCCTGTTGATGGTGTTGGACCCGCCAACATTCATGGGATCACCCCGGTATGAAGTGCCAACTAGACCTCACATCGTTGGTGTCGGATTCCCATCCAGTATGATGGCTTGGTTGCCATTATCTTAAGGATTTGCCTCAACTCTTACTTGTCAGCACATGAGAGTGGTTTTCTTTGTCTTTCGAGAAGTGAGCTTCATGTGCTTGGTGAGTGTAAGTGTCACTTGTGTCAATGGTTCTTTCACATAGAGGGAGAGGGTAATAGTGAGTCCCAAGTAGGTTGGGAGAAGTCCCAACTCTAATAGGAACACACAACACAACAGGACATGCACAACTTCCAACGAAACAATCCACACGAATGCGGCAGTCACAACACACAAGCGAAGATAACATGTATAACACTCAATGGATTAGTCCACATAAGTAAAATGGTTTTTATAGCAAGTTTTATGTGAAATGTTTTTTTGATGTCCGGAAGAGTAGTCAACATGGGCGAGACAATGTTAACAACATATACAACATAATTTCATTAATATATATGTATTATGACAAGTGAATTAGTTCAAGTGTTAAACACGGGTTAAAGCAACGTGCATTACAAGTGTTCAAGATTAGTCTTACAACAGTTACAATACATGTGTTAAAATGTGTTGGCTTGTTAGCAGGCTTCTGAATTAAGCGAAGGTTCCAAGACACATCGTTACACCATACATCACTGACCCCGTGAGCAGGGCATTGGAGCCATTACTTACTCCTCAAAGAAAATATTACAGACTCTCAAGGCTATGTGGGAGGAGATGAGGTGAAAATTCCTTTGCATGTACAAATGAGGGGGTATTTATAATTAAGGGTGAAACTGACCCTTGTGGTTTCTCGACCACCCTCATGATTTCTTTTCTTCCATGAATTTTCAACTTTACATGACTGTTCATACAACAAGTGGGTCTCATAGACTTCCATGTTACATTACATTGATTGACAATGTGGCCCATAGTCAAGACATGGACAATATGACTCATGACAAGACTCGACATGACGGTGATGGTACATTCATGCTGCTGTTGATGTGCATGTCGAGCTACAATGTTGTTGGGTGATGGATATACTCATGGTGTGTCACAGCTTCACCTCTACATGGCAAAGTGCACGGAGTCTTCGATGGTCATTGATTCACTTGTTGTTGCATTCACACATTGCGCCTTTCTTGTATTTTGGTAAGCTTGACAGATTCATCCGTTCGTGAAAGGTGCATGTTTGTTCGTCCGTTCATTTGTGAACACATCTTTCATGTTTTCTCGTTCATCCATTTGCGAACACATATTTGCATAATCATCCATTCGGAAGCACATTTATTTGCATGCATCTTCTGTTTGCCCATTGGTGAAGTTGTCCTTCTGCATGTTCTCCCTTTGTTCATTCCATCCGTCATCGCACCATGTTTGTTTCTGTACTTATATTTGCAGGCACTCATGGCGAGATGACATAGAATCCATAAACATCCTATTCTACCATGACACATCATCGTTTCAGATGCAGGTGATCAGGAGAGGTGACAAGGTTGCGAGGCGAGATGGAGGCTCCAAGCACTACTGATGAAAAATGCGTAGGAGTCACTAGGTGATGAAGATGGGAAATATGGATTCACACTGACCATTCATGGGCTTTGGCTCAACTAGAGGAAAAAAGTACGCAGTTTTTGGGAGGAACAATCTGGGCTGCAGGGAGGCTGGGCAGGCAAATTCTGTGCAATTTCCGGAATGAGTGGGTAGCAAGAGGTTGGCAACAAAAACTGTGCAATTCTTGAGGGGAATTGGTAGTAAGCTACTTGGTCACTTAAAAAAAAAACTGTTCAATTCCTAAGGGGAACTAGCAGTCAGTTGTGAGTCACTCACAACAAAAACTACACAACTCCTAAGGGGAACTGATAGTCAGCTGTCGGGAGCTTGAAACAAAAACTGCACAATTCTTGGAGGGAACTGGTAGTTAGCTGCTGGGAGTTGCTGGAAGGAAAAACTAAATTGATGCTAGGGGAATGGCCTATTGGTCACCTCTGCATAGTTTCTGAGTTGAGGGGACTGCTGGGTAGTAGAGGACTTTCTCATGAAAAGTGCGCAGTTTTCTAGGTGAACAGCTGGTCGACTGAGTGGAAAAACTACCCAATTTTTTGAGGTTTACAAGGACAGGCATTGGGTGTCTCTCTATCCTTTTTGAATCATTTTCTCAGTGAGTGGGGTCAGCAAGGTCTACATCCTCTACGTAATTTTTGAGGGGAGTCAGTTCCAGGGTGGCTGCTGGGTCAAACTCTCCAGTTGACCAGCATGAAGGTTGATTGATCTACTTGCAAGCAATGCAACTTGAAATGGCTTGCTTGGTGCTTCTATGCTGTTCTAGGTGACAGTCGATTGAGTCAATGGTGGGGTGATGGTTTGGATGTCAGAGGGGAATCCAGTCGTCAGAACTTCAACAAAGTCACAAAGTGTGTGAACGAGTGAAAGATGCATATGTGATCTTGCAAACACACACTTACATGACTTGACGATGAGAAGACTCAAACCATCCAGACATGCATGCTCAACATGACTAACCAATGGTGTGAGCGACAAGCGTGACACTTGTGATTGATTGTTGGTTGACCGTGATGACGCTTGCATGACAGTGTATGTGACTCCATGTGTGAGTGCGACAGATGTTTACATAGCAAACACAACATGTACACATGAAGCAAAGACCTTAAGTATGACCAGAACATGGTCGCAAGTGTGACACTGACATTAACATGCAAAAACTATCGGTGGAATGATCAAGAAAGGTGGTTGTGAGGACTCACATGAGCTCACAGGGTGAACCTAGGTGCATGCAGTCATCAAGTAAAACTCTCAAAGGAGGCTCTGAAATTGGATGTTGGCCGAAATTTTGGAGGGTGCTTGTAGTCACTACAACACTTGGTGACACACTAGTAGAACTCCAACTTCTCTATTTTGGTTCATCGATAGCATAGGGCCTTGGTCTCTTGGGGAGTATTCAATCATTGTGTAGGTTACTTCGGCTTCCCCACTTACCCCATGGACATACATCGTTCACCTTTTGCCAACTCAATCAAACACAACCAAAATTTCAGCTTGATCACAGTGTTTTGAAATCGAGAAGGGTATTTTAACTCGCGAGTTGAAGATTTTCAGAGTATAATTTTTCATCTCTAGTGTTGCTCTGCTGCTAATATGCCTGGATAGTAACCTGGCGGAATCACGTAGGAACACACGCATTGCTCCACTACTAGGGAGCTTGGTCAGTACCCCGGTGGAGTTGCATGCTTCACTTCCCTGCACAGGAAGCCTTTCTCTTCTTTCGCCTTTGTATTTTTTAAAGAGGACTGTGCATAGGCACTTATTTATTTTTGGGGTAGAAGAGGGATCCCGACTTATTGAGAGTAGAAGAGGTTGTTACTTTAGAGAAGCATGTAAGACCTCTGACATAGGTTTGCTCGTTTAGATTTTCCCCTTCTTCGTTTCTACTAGTTGGATAAGATTGAACACACAGAACAGAAAGTTGAGTCCAGGCATGAGGCTTCCTAGTGTGGACACAAGTTCAGGGTTGGACCAAAAATTCCCTTGCAAGCAGCTCATATTTTCCGTCAAGACTTCATTGGCCAAAGGTTATAACCAAGCATAGAGAAGATAGACACAAGATTGGCCAAGTGCTGCAGTGTCACAAGTCTCTTCATATCTCAGCCACATACTCATGCAAAAGCCAGAATGTAGTAGTTGGAAGCACTTATTTATAGAAACAAAAACAAAAATAGTAACCGAAGTAAACAAAGTGAAAACAACAACAAGCAAGCAAAGAAACCAAGTCAGCAAGCAAACAAACATGCAAACCAGAAAGCAAAGACAAGAGAAAAATAAAACACTACTGCTACTCCTACGTTAAATGGTCAGGGTTACATGAAATGAAATTTCTAGTGAAGCCACTGTAGGTATACCCGACCTGCAGTAAAAAATATACGGGTGATTAAAATAGGTAAAAAATAGTGTGCAACAGAAAATGAAAAAACTTGAAAAAATTGCACATGAGAGAGAAGGTCTCACTTATGGGTGGAAGAATGTATCACAACCTCCCAAAACATATGCTTACCTCTTTTGTGACTACCTTTTTTCAACAAACCTCAGAGACCTCTTGCGAGTGTGTGTTGTTTTGCACCAAGCTTCTTAGTGAGTGCGAGGAAGGACTAAAGCTTATTACCTACAACATGACTCGCCAAGTAAGATTGTTCCAACCATTCAGCGATTGGATCATAACATTCGTGATGGTTGTTTTGAAAGATTCATGATCTTTGAGAAGATGGATTCATGATTTGAGAGAGGGGATCATGATTGGAATATAATATGGATAGATAGATCTGGTCATTCTCATCAGTCAGGCGAAGACAGTGAGTGCCTACCATAGCCATCATCGTAGGCTGAGGTGCCTCACTTGCTTGATAGAAATATAAGAATAAATATGTTACATAGTGAAAATCATAGTGTGTGAAGCAACTGTCATTGGATGTAATGTTTGGAAAATGACAAACTGCATGAAAACCACCCAAGGTAGAAGAAAAATCAGACCACTTGATCGAGATGGCAAATTCCCAGTTTGACACGAACAAAGAAATTTTTTGAATAATCATGTAAACGCTCTAAATGAGGGAACCAAGTTCACTATCCACTAAACATGATAGAACACCCACCTGCAACTGGTGAAAAAGTGCGCAGGCATCATGGTAATCACAGAAATATAAAAAGGATGCTAGCACTGTGAATGTGTGAAATCAGTTGGGGTGTGGTGAAATGAGAGTAACTTGATTCATCTGATAGGTTGTGTGCTCGTTATCACACAGAGAGATTGCTAGTGTGATGAGCGAGCAGATTTGACGTGCGAAATTTGCAAAAAGACCAAGGAGCTGATTACGAGAGAGAACATATGATAAGTATGATTCCAGATAAAGATAGTCTTTGATATGATTAACTTCATTGTCCCATGATTGAATGAGGGACAGACACTCCCAACACGAATTAGATGTAAGAGATATGCATGAAGACGTACATGTTATAAAGGACTCGTGGATTCGATCATTAGTGAAAGTCTGAAATTTTGAAATATCACACCTAGAATAGTAAATATTATTTACATCAGGATGCAAGTTGAGTGCAACCATGTAAATATACAGATTGTGCATGAGAAATGATATCTCATTTGGTATGGCAGGCTTACTAGAGTCGCGAGGTCCTGACATAACCATCAATGGACGTTGAAGTGCCTTGACTCCCTGGCACGTCTCGGAACTTTCCAGAATTGAAAAATTGCATTTTGAGATGTGAAACAAGTCATACATGGCTGAGGATGCCTGTTGTTACTGATTTCAAAACTTCTCTCAGGATGACAACCATCTTTGTCACATGCTTCATCAAAATTTTCAGCAAGTTGACTTGACGAGATATCTTCATGCAACACACAAGATGATGATGAGTGGGAAGAGTCTTGTGTGTTGGGACTACTTCATCGTGGAAAACCTCATTGCCTTATGTCAATCGAGGAGATAACTCATGGAATGAAGAAGCAAGAGAACATGGAATATCTTTGATGCATGTTGATGCACTATGAATAATAGGACACAAGGGAAAGTGAGGTGCAAAGGAGATATCTGCTTTGACTGGTGGGCATTCAAGATCTAAGTTAGAGTGTACATGAGATGATAGTAGATCATATGATGTGCTTGGGCATTCATCACAACATTCGGAGGCATGGGAGTGATGACAACCCAAGGCCGGAGGTTTATCGAAAGAATTGATTGTGCATGATGTTTCACCAAGATTTGTAGATCGAGAATAAATCAAGAATGGAGACTTAATGTTTTGAGAGGAATTGGTTATGTCTTCACCATCCTTCTCCTCTATTTTTATGATGAGACTACCTTGCAAATGATTGCAACTTGAGCTAGTAGCTAGAGAATCAAGAGAGTGCATGCAGCTAGCTTGTGAAGTAGATCACTCAATCAAGTCATGGTGCAAGGAGTCATGGCTTGTAGATGATGGAGGATGGTAGAGATGCAGATTAGACTCAAGAATTTGGTTATGAATAATGATTCCCTCTTACGGAATGGAGGGATGGGTTTTCGCCATAGGATTTTTGAACCATTATGGAATTTCCTCCCTTGGGGTGGGAGACAACCGAGTAAATGGGTTGGGAACATGTTGCACAGATTTCTAAGATTTGCACCCACTATGAGGGGGTGCCTGTTCCGCATATTTCATAGATTTGTGGTTTCTGTGAGGGGGAACCCTCTTCAAGACATGAGGTGTCTCATGATCTACAAGAGTCGAGGTAGAAGGAAAATCAGGAGGTTCACCATTTCGGGAGACATGAACCAAGTGTTTCAGTTCTTGGCTCATGAATTCAAGGTCCACAAACAATTTAGGAATTTCATGACATAGGTGAAGGAAGTGGGTAGAAAATTCCTCAACTGATTTTCCATGCTTCATTCTTAAATGAGAGATTCTTTCATAGACATCTTGATGGTCACACTCATTGAAGGCTTGATGGATCTCTTTGAGGAAAGTGAGAAAGGAATGGACGGAAGTAGGTAGCAGGGTATGACACCACCGATTAGCAGGAAATTCAAGGGTGAGGACAAAGAGTATGTAAACAAGCTCATCACAATCGATTTCATGAGATTCACAGAAATGAAGAAAATTAGAAATGTGATCAGTTGCGGACGTTCTGTCCACACCATTAAACTTTAACAAGGACAAGTGACCGAGAATCTCATCAGGGATTGATAACTAATTAAGGGAGAAATGAGAGAAACAACCCAGGAGCACAAATTGTGTATTATTCATTACAGAAGAGATTCTACCCAAATGTACGAGCTCATCTTGTCATCTGACCATCCTTCTGGTGCCAAAATGTTAACGGTGTTGGACCTGCCAACATTCAGGGGATCACCCCGGTATGAAGTCCCAACTAGACCTCACACTGTTTGGTGTGGGAATCCCATCCAGTATGATGGCCCAATTTCCATTATCTTAAATATTTTCCTCAACTCTTACCTGTTAGCACAGGAGAGTGATCTTCTTTATCTTTCTAGAAGTGAGGTTCGTGTGCCTGGTGAGTGTAAGTGTCACTTGTGTCAATGGTTATTTTAGCATAGAGGGAGAGGGTGGGAGTGAGTCCCAAGTTAGTTGTGAGAAGTCCCAAATCCGCTAGGAAAATACGACACAACAGGACATGCACAACTTCTGACGGAACAATCCACACGGATGCGGCTGTCATAACACACAAGGGAAGATAACATGTATAACAGTCAGCAAATTAGTCCATGCGAGTACAACAGTTGTTATAACAAGTTTTATGTGAAAGGTTTGTCTGATTTCTGGGAGAGTAGTCAACATGGGCGAGACATCGTTAGCAACATATACAACACAATTTCATTAACATATATGTATTATGACAAGTGAATTAGTTCAAGTGTTCAACATAGGTTAAAGAAACATGCATTATAAGTTTTCAAGATCAGTCTTACAACAATTACAATACATGTGTGAAAATGTGTTGGCCTATTAGCAGCCTTCTGAATTAAGTGAAGGTTCCAAGACACATCGTTACACCATACATCACTAACCCCATGAGCAGGGCATTGGATCCACTACTTACTCCTCAAAGAAAAGATTACAGAGTCTTAAGGCTATGTGGTAGGAGCTGAGGTGAAAATTCCTTTGCATGTACAAATGAGGGGGTATTTATAACCAAGGGTGAAACTAACCCTTGTGGTTGTTCAACTACCCTCATGAATATTTGACTTCCATGACTTTTCGACTTTACATGACCCTTCATAGAACAAGTGGTTCTCTTGGACTTCCACGTTACATTACATTGATTGACAGTGTGGCCCAAAGTAGAGATGTGGACAACATGACTCATGACAAGAATCGACATGACAATGATGGTACATTCATGCTGATGTTGGTGTGCATGTTGAGTTGTAGTGTTGCTGGGTGATGGATGTCCTCATGGTGTGTCACAACTTCACCTCCACATGGAAAAGTGCGTGGAATATTTGATGGTCATTGGTTTGCTTGATGTTGCATTCACACATTGTTCCTTTCTTGTATGTTGGTAAACTTGACATATTCATCTGTTCGCGAAAGGTGCATGTTCTTCCATTAGTCTGTTCATGAACACATCTTGCGTGTTTTCTCATTTGTCCGTCTGTGAACATGTCTTCGCATGATCATACATTCGCGATCACATTTCCTTGCATGCATCGTCTGTTTGTCCATTTGTGGAATTATCCTTTTGCATGTGCTCCCTTTGTTCATCCCATCCATTTTCACACCATGTTTTTTTGTGTACCTATGTCTGCAGTCACTTATGACGATATGACATCAAATCCATAAACATCCTAGTCTACCATGATGCATGATCATTTCGGATGTAGGTGAACATAAGAGGAGACAAGGTTGTGAGGCGAGATGGAGGCTCCGAGCACTACTAATAAAAACTTTGTAGGAGTTACTGGGTGATGAAGATGGAAAATATTGACTGACAGTGACTGTCCGTGGGGTTTGACATAGTTGGAGGACAAAACTGCACAATTTTTGGGAGGAACAATTTCGGCTGTGTGGAGGCTGGGTAGGGAAAATTTGTGCAATTTTCGGCATGAGCGGGCAGCAGGAGATTGGCAGCAAAAACTACACAATTCCTTAGGGGAACTAGCAGTCAGATGCTTGGTCATTGGTAGAAAAATTGCGCAATTCCTTAGGGGAACTAGCAGTGATTTTTTGGGTCACTAGCAGCAAAAACTATGCAATTCGTGAGGGGAACTGGTAGTCAATTTCTGAGAGCTTGGCAGCAAAAAATACATAATTTTGGAGGGAAAAACTGTGTTGATGTTGGGAGGTTGGCCTGTTGGTCACCTCCTACAATTTTTGAGCTGAGTAGACTGCTGGGCAGAAGAGGATTTGCTCATGAAAACTGTGTAGTTTTCTAGGTGAGCAGCTAGTCGACTGACTGGAGCATTGACTGGAAAAAATGCACAACTTTCTAAGGGAGATAGGGACGGACACTGGGTGTCTGTCTAGCCTGACCGTGTAGTTTTCTTAGTGAGTGGAGCGGGCAAGGTCTACAGCCTCTATGCAATTTTTGACAGGAGTCAGTCTTGGGATGGTTGTTGGGTCAAACTCTCTGGTTGAACAACATGAAGGTTAATTGATCTTCTTGTGGGTAGCGCATCTTGAAATGACTTTCATGGTGCTTCTACGTTGTTCTCAGTTATGATCGATCAAGTTGATGGCAGGGTGATGGTCTAGCTGTCAGAGGGGAATCTGGTCGTTAGAGCTTCAACAAAGTGACATGTGTGAACGAGTGAAAGTTGCATACATGATCTTGCAAACACACACTTACATGACTTGGCGATGAAATGACTCAAACCATCCACAAACGCAGGCTCAACCTGACTGACGGACGGTGTGAGCAACATGCATGACACTTGTGATTGATCGTTGGTTGACTGTGACGACACTTGCGGGACAATGTATGTGATTCTGTGTGTGAGCATGACAGATGTTTACATATAGAACACAACATGTACACACAAAGTGAAGACCTTGAGTATGACTAGAAAATGGTCGCAAGCGTGACATTGACATCAACATGCAAAATCTATCGGTGGAATGATCAAGCAAGGTGGGTGCAAGGAGTCAAACGAGCTCGCGAGGTGAACCCGAGTGTGTGCAATCATCAAGTAAAACTCTCAAAGGAGGCACCGAAATTGGATGCAAGCCAAAATTTTGGAGGGTGGTTGTAGCCGCTATAACAAGTCCCTACTACATATGGGTGGAAAATTTGATGTTTTACTCTGATAGTACTGATACAATTGGTCGTATTGTTAGATTTTATTTCAACAATTTTATTTTTTTTAAACCTTGACCACCATTGGATATCTAATGTTGTGCATAAATTTTGCACTCACCAGATATTTGACGCATTCTTATACATGCCATATATCTTACATTTATGCTGTGTGTCATATTCCCGAGTGTTTGACTAGGTCAAACATATCAATGTCAAAATACCAACAGTGGAGGAGGTCAATTTTTTGGCTGTTACCAAATGTCTCTCCATAATCTCTGAATGGTGTAAATCCAACAATTTTATTATTATTATATATATAATGGAATTACAAATTGCATCCCAAATAGTATAACTGTGATTGAGTTTTGAATACAATTAATATTGAAAGTTTGTTAAAGAAAAATGGATGTTGGAAAATGTTATTTCCCTTGTACCAAATGCAGGGACTACAAAAGGTTGATACTTTTAATAAGAACAACTAAACACCATTATAGAGTCTTTGGACACCTTAAAGGCAAGCATGAATATCGTCCCTTAGTAACTTATTCATTAAATGTCTTTATATTGTAGATATTTGTTGTAAATCGGGGTTTTACAGTTTAAGGGATTTAGCGTTAGGGATTAAAGGGTTAGGTTGAATTAGGGGTTAATAGTTTAGGGGATTAGGGGGTAAGGGTTTATTATCCAAGGGTTTGGGGGTTAGGGGTGTTAGGGCTTAGTTAGGAGGAATGTAGATAAGGTGTTAAGGATTAGGGGGATAAGATCTAAGGGGATAGGGATTAAAGAGTTACGGGTTAATAGTTTAGAGGTTACCTAAGGGTCGGTTACTGGTGTGTGTGTGTGTGGGGGGGGGCGTTTAAATATTTTTAAGTGGAATTTTAACTCATGTTGTTGTCAACTTTCTTTCTGGCCATATGGTATGAGTTATCTTTTAAGTGACAAATGAAGAAGACACAAAAATATGTTATTTTTGTTAGTTCTAACTATATATCTCACAAAGTGTCTCTCTTTCTACATGTTAAGAAAAGTAACATATTTCCTAATTTATTTCAACATATTCCATAAACATCTAGATAATTGCACGAGCTTCATCACTAATTTGTTGTTTTTGTTTCTTGATCTCACCTAAGTTGATTTCTCCATATAGACTACCAACTCCTAAGTAACCTTAATGCTTAGATTTTTATTTTTTTAAATTTAATACATTTATTTAATAAAAGTTACACTATAGTACACATTTTCTTAAATAATAATAAAATATTATTTTAATAAAAAAACAATAAACATTGTGTTTGGTGTGTCTAAATTGTTGTTGTTTTTTTTTAATTTATTTGTATAATTAAAATTATAATTTTTATTAATAAATATTAATTGAAACAATATCAATCAAGCAAACTACCTAAAATGTATCATAAAATTACTTCTTTAAAAGTATTCAAATATTCAAATTCAAATTATAAGTTAAGGTTCTTAACAGTTAATAGCTTAAGGGGTTAGGGGTTAATATGTTAGGGTTTAAGTTAGGTTTAGGGGGTTTAGGGCCTAGGGGATTTAGAAGTTAATGGGGCTTAGGGAGTAAGGGGTTATTGATTAAGGGTTTAGGGTTGAATATTTTAGGTGATAAGGGTTAAGGGCCTAGGGGTTAGTGGTTTAAGGGTTTAATTATGGGGGATGAGGTTAAGGTGTTAAGGATTAGGGGGATAGTGTCTGAGGGGTTAGGTATTTGGTCAGATTAAATGGATAGGGCTAGTTAATGGTTTAGAGGTTAGGGGTGAGTTAACAACTAGGTATTAGAGGGAAACTTGCCATCGACCTAAAATCTAGTGTGGTCACCAAGTGAAATCAAGGAATAATATGACATGATTATAATGGTGAAATCATAATAGGTTATTTTTTCTGGTTGTGACTATCTCTCTCACAAAGTATCTCTCTTTCTACAGGTCAAGAAAAGTGATAATTTTCATAAATTTTTTTAACATATTCCATAAACGTCTTGATAAATTGCAGACACTTCATCATTGATTTGTTGTTTTTGTTTCTTGCTCTCACCTAAGATAATTTCTCCATCTAGACTACCAACACCTAAGTACCCATAAAACTTGGATGCCAATAACCTCGTAACCCATAATGTGTTAACCTATAATCCCTTAGCTCGAAACCCATTATAAATTAAATCGTGGTCTCCAATTAGTTGGGCTAGGGAAAATTTCCATCAACACCAAAATTGCAATCTCATAGTGAAATCAAGAAAGAATATGACATAATGATGAAAGAAAATAAGAATAGGTTATATATACCTCACAAATCATCTCTCTTTCTAAATGTCAAGAAAACTAACAGTTTCCCTATACTTTTTTGAACATATTCATAAACATATTGATAAATTACACAAGCTTCATCATTTATTGGTTGTATTTGTCTCTCACTCTCAACTAAGTTGTCTTTTTCATTGTCTTTGTTTTCCTATGTTATATTTTTAAAAGTTTGTATCGTTTAAATATTTTTCATATACACTAATATTAATTGATTGTTCCTAATTATAAATAAACAACACCCTAGGGCACTAGCCATGGATCAGGATGACATGGCCATTATATAAGTACCTGTCCAGGAAATATTGAAGATCAAATTAATGATCCTATGGAATAATATGATGATTCTAATAAAAAGTTGAAGAAAAAGGGACAAACATATTGATCTAGGAGACATTTAATAATGTTGGAATGGATGATGATGACAAACCAAGTAGATGGTGCTTTTGATAGAGCTCTAATTGAGAAGGCAACATAACCTCTTTATGAAGGCTCCAAAAGAAGTCTTCTTTATAAATTACTACTGGTGAAATTAAAGGTTATGAATGGTTTATCAGACACTTGTGTCACACAACTCTTAAGATATGTAGTATATTTTGTGACATTTAGTACTTGATGATAAAGGTTTTTGTTTTTCCTCTATTTTTGTTGTTAACTGATGATCTATAAAATTTGGATGCAATATGTACGGTTAATATTATTTTATTAACCCGTTCTAATTTTTTAATGTTGTTGTAGATTGTACAATCGTCAAATGTTTTACTTGGCACTTACCAAATTTACATGCCATTATCAAATATATTGGAATGGAGTATCAAGTTATTCATGCATGTCCTCATGATCATATTTTGTATTATGGAGAACATGCATTTAAACAAGAACACCCAAAATGTCAAATTAGTAGATATCAAATCAACCAAGAAAAAAAAAATGTGCCTCGCAAGGTTCTTTTTTATATTCCCATAATTCCATGTTAGCGACAAATTTTCAAGTGAAAATCATAACACAATTTATTTGTTGGGCCCTTCATTTGAAAATAGAGTTTTGACAAGATGACCACATTTTTCCTAGAATTAACCATTGGGAAGTAATGGAGGAGACAACTGGAGCAGAGGAAGGAACTTGAAAAATACCTGCAGTTACAGAAGGATGGTCAGAGGAATCACGACTCAAGTAAGAAATAGTCAAGCAACAGAGACAATTGAGTGAATAAGAGAGTTGACAGTCGAGGAAGCAAGTAAAAACCAAGCAATAGAGGTAGCCGAAAGGGAAAGAGGCAGAGCGTCCGAGGGACAAGTGGTAGTTCAAGCCTGCGGGAGACATATGGGAAAGGAGGAAGATGAATGCATAGAGGATAGATGGTGGGATACAAGAATGTTGTTGTGGAGTTGTTTGAGTATGCTCTGTATCTTGTTTCCATGATCATATACAATTATCTTATGTTGATGACTATTCTATCTGGAGGGCCTTCGAGCCTGATGTAAAGCTATATTATTGTGGTGTTAATGGAAGGAATGGTTACATGGATATTTGAGAAATTTGTGTATGATTCTTTTTGTATTTCTATTTTTTTTTAATATGCTTGCATCCATATGACATTTCTCCTTTTTATATGATGATTCATTAATATTGGATCCCAATTGTTATATTTCTAAGCTATTTTCATTGTTAGCTCCTTTGTTTTTATCCTGACGCCTGACGCCTGATTCCAGACCCTCAACTAACTAAGGTCACGACACACCATAGGTGAGATGCATTATTCATCCTTGATAGGGTGAAAATGCCAATAAGATGCTAGACTACAATGGAGCCTTTGTTGGTTCCTGTACCTGAACCTTGGGTCTCAACCCATCTAATATTTTTCCACCAATAAATGCTTCTGTTTCTAGGACCTAAAAATTTCCAAAGGGGTCTAGAATATAATGTTGAGGATATTTAAGGAGCTGAAATATTGGTGGCATGAACAAGTAGAATGGTTCGAATCTAAAAAATCTATAATCCACCAACGAAGTTTGAATTAGTTGAAAGAAGAGATCTGGTACGCAGAGCTTGTGAGTGATCAATCTGAGATAGTCTGGTCGAAATTCCCACAGGAGCTCTAAAACTAGTTGTGGATATTGCAAATAAAGGGAAAGATCAATAAACAGAACTAATATCGATGTACCTGGACTCAAGAAAATGTAGTTGAGTTTCATTGGCTTGACACCAATCTGAAGTGAGCTATATATTTCTAGGTGTAAACGACACTAGAGGGATATATTATTGAGTTTACTATGAAGGGTGATGATCAATTATTTTCTAATGCTGAGGTCATGTTTAAGTCAGGGTTACGAGTAATACTACTAAGGGAATTTCTACTTTGGTTTAATGTGTTAATGGTAGAAGAGAATGTTGTGTCCTCTAAAAGTCATGATTGGTTGCCCATCAACTGAGGTAGTCCCTTCGCCAACCTTCCCTTGGTACTCTATCACAACCCCGATCAATTTTTATCTAAGTTAATTAAAGTTATAAAGTTTCATAGTGTGCATGCAACCTGGAATGCTAGTATCATTAGCAAGAACCATAGTAATAGTAGTACATGTATCCAAGGATCGTCAAAACCTAGTTCTCAAGGATTTATAGTTATTCCTCAAGTCAATCGGCCAATGGCAGGATCCTTTACTCGATATCTGGTAGGGGGAATGAGGATATAGAGAAACGTTGGTACCTATGTGAAGCTATCTGGAGGGATCAATAGAGTCTAGATGCTATGAAGCTGATTGAATTTCAATCCATGCATCAGGAAATATCATTGAGATGGTTTATTAAATGGTCCACATTGCAATAGAATCCAATGGTAGATGAAGTCAGAAAAGATTTTGTTTAGGAGTTTAAGCTCCCTCGGACTAACCAACAAGGGTTTTTTGAGTTATGGGAAATCAAGAAGCGAGGAGAAGAGAATTATTGGGAGCTAATGAAAAGATTCAAAGACGCAATTGGTATGTTGAGCTAGCCAGTCCACCCTAACATCAATGGGATTGGTTCATTAAATTATTTCTACCCCTTACTTGCAAACCATTGACTCAATAAAATATTGATAATCTATAATATTCTGTGGAGAAAGTAATTATAATTGAGGCTATGACTAGATACTCACATGAAAATTGGCGATGGGAAGCCTCACAGGACCCCTCTATTTTTTGATTGCATCATCAAATCACGGATTTGACAGAGAAGCCGAGGGACCTACAACTAGTGTGACTTGCGTGACTACATGTATGGTGTACTGACTCCCTCATTGAGGGGCTTCATGCCACAGAGTGCCCATGGTTGTGAGGCCCAAGCACTTCCTCCATGTTGGCGGGTTCGTCCACATATTTACCTACTGTTGGAGTTGCGCAGAATTGTACACAAGGTATCTATATAGGATACACTCAGTTCCATGTATTTCCAAACCAGTAGGGTGTGGCACCAACTAATTTTTGTGAGATATACAGAACATATGGACATCTCCCTCACCTCTATAAAATCCTACAGAAGTATTCCAATATTCCAAGCAACACTTTTTGTGAATTTTGTGGCTCACCAATGCACCACACGATCAATGTAGAGTACTAGATTCCTTAGTATATCAATTTCATCGGTTTGCTTATTGGATTAATGAGACCCCTTGAGGATGAGAAGGTGGAGGAATAAGGGGAGGAAGAATAGTATGCAAAGGTCTTATTCATTACTACAACTGTGATAAGGAGGGTCATGTTGCAAGAGATTTCCCATTACCAGGAATACCTTGGTGCTTCCAGTGCAGGGTAAACACACATGCAACGAAAGATTGTCCAGATCTAATTTCCAGGTGGGAAGAGTGG
The DNA here is from genome assembly GCA_000404065.3 of Pinus taeda. NCBI lineage: Eukaryota > Viridiplantae > Streptophyta > Pinopsida > Pinales > Pinaceae > Pinus > Pinus taeda. The sequence continues at coordinate 153,994 of APFE030670500.1, read as the reverse complement.
AACAGCCAGAGTGGAGAAAATTTTATTAATGTTGAAGAAAGGATGCCTGAGACAAATCCCCTCTCAAACATTAATATATTCACTCGGGGTGGGGTGGGTGAAGAAGACTAGAGCTGATTGGGAAATAGATTAACAAGAAAATATTATAAGGTCAGCGTCACCAAAGTGATATTATAATCCTTATCAGCAGGAGCAGTACTACAAGGAAGCTTCCAAGAATTTTATAAATTGAATATGAGTGAGGAGTCCTAGGGAGAATAACTAGGTGTTTCGAAACCTAGGAGCTCAGACCTACCTCAACTCTATAATCGACCCATAGCAGAATGGCTTAAGATATTTCTACAAATTTTGAATGATGACCAGATGCTTGGGCAATTGTGGGAAAGCCTTAAAACAACTATAAAGGATGGGGTGGTGGAAGAAAGATTCATCTCCACTCATTTTCCTAAGAGACACTCCCAGAGGGTTTGTGGGAACAAGATGAGAACATGAAGGGAGTTCCAGATCGATGCTCAAATTGCAGGCTTTCAGATTAAAGACACAATGTTAGACCTAGGATCATATGTGAATATACTATCACATAATACTTGAGAAGCTTTGGGAAGGCCTAAGTTGGCTTTCTCTTTGATTCAACTACATATGGAGAATCAATATTGTATAATCCCAATTGGAAGGTTAGAAGAAGTAGAATTTGACATAGCAAGGGTGAAAAACTATGTTGATTTTGAAGTAGTAGGCATCATGGGGGTCAAAGACCCCTACCCAACATTGCTTGGAATAGATCGGGCCTTTCAGAACTATGTGATAATTGATCTAAAGAAGGAGATGATGACATTTGAAGTAGAAGGGACCAGAGTGATAAAATCCCTAGACCCCTACCAAGGGCCAAGATTTACTAAACCAAAAGATGACAGAGAAGAACATGAGTTGTTGGATCAACTATACTAGCTGGAAACATGGAGAAGACAAGATTACATCAACCCGAAAGTAGGTGGATCAGTCAGTTGGAGGAGCATTCAAATCTTAGAAGTTGGATCTGAGGCTGCATGGGAAGGTTGGCAGCAAGGCAAACATGAGATCAACACCAAGAGCTATTCTATGATCCATCAGATCAACTGGGTTGGAAATGAGGTACAGGAATTTCCTGTATTCAATGTCATAGGTTCTATTAATAATTTTCTTAATGAAGTTGATGCAACTATTCTTGAGGAACACAGAGTGCCTTTATTAGTTGCCGCTTTACAAAAAACACTGACAAGGTGGTGGGGTTCTCACCACAACCATCTCTGAGAATAGCAGGAAATTGAGATGGAAATAAGGGTTAGGTTTGAGCCTTCGAAGAATTATCAGTGGAGTTTTCTTAAGTATTGGGGGAGCTCCAACCCTCGACAACATTTACAACTTTGTGAGGCCACATGGACCCACGAAGGGATTATAGAAGACCTGTGGGTACACTACTTTGTACACGCCCTAGGAACAATTATGAAGGCATGGTATGTAAGGGAAGAGATAAAGGGATAGACTAGTGGTTGGAAATGCATCAAAACCAAGTTTATCAGTGAATTTTCCTTCACATATATTGATGAGAGAATGACAACTATGTAGAAATTTGTCACTAGAGTTTTTCTCACCACATGACAACTGGTGGAGGGATGTATAAACCAAAACACCCTTGAGCACATATATGAATCCAAGTTCCATGAAGTTGTAGCTTGCGGGAAGGTAGACCAAGAGCTTGAGGAATATGACTTGGAGGAGTTAAGGCATTTAATTTTCAAAGAAATTAAAGGAGAATGGGGTGTTGAAGATGGGTTTGTGACCAATTGTCCACAATTTCTACCATTGAAGTTGCAGAAACATAACATTGGCATTGAATAAACGTTGAAGTTCGCCTCGATTGGTGATTACTGGGATGAGCAAATTACCAAGGATATATTAGATCTTCTACGAGAATATGAAGACTTGTTCCCTACATCAGTTGTAGAGCTAAAATGAATTAAGGGGGAGATGGAAGAGATGAATATTGTAGATAAACCTGATGTAAAACTAGTAAAACATTGGTCATATAGGTTAAACCTAAGGATCGTAGAAAAGGTGAAAAAGGAGATAGATAAGATGTTGCCAGCAGGGCTTATTTTTCTAGAGATGAGGTTGAGTGGGTTAGCCCAATCGTAATACAAAAAAAAAAAGAGGTTGAATAAATCCAGGTTTGCATGGATTATCAAAGTTTAAATAAAGCTTATGTTCATGATCCTTTTCCCACCCCCTTAAGTGACGAAGTGCTAGACAACATGGAAGGGAATGAAGCATACTCTTTCATAGATAGAGTTTCTAGATACCATAAGGTCCAGATTGTAGAAGAATACAATAAGAAACCTAGATTCACTATTGAGTGTGGATCTTATTCATATCATGTCATTTCGTTTGGAATCAAGAATGCACTAGTGATATTCTCAAGGATTGTAATTGTTGTTTTTGGAGATTATATTCACTACTTTCTAGAAGTTTACATGTATGATTGGATGATCTATAGTCTACTTAAGAATCATTCTAGTCTACTTCGAGTGATGTTTGATCAATGTAGGAAACCATAGATTTATTTGAACCTGAAAAAGTGCATATTCGTCGTCCCCTTCAGAACACTTTTGGGTCATATTGTTTGCAAAGAGGGAGTATGTGTTGATCCCACTAAGGTTGCAACGATCTTGAACATGACCCCGCCAACAAGTGTTTGATAGTTGAGGTCCACCCTTGCTCAGATATGATACTACAGGAGGTTCATCCACAACTATGCCTTGATAGCCACACCCTCGGAAACGTTGCTGAAGAAATTTTAAAGGTTCGAGTGGAAAAATGATTGTGAAGTCGCTTTCAATGTGCTAAAAGAAAAACTGGCGAATCTGCTGATTCTAGATTATCCCGATTGGAACAAGGAATTCCATGTTCACATTGATGCAACATGTATTGCTTTGGGACCATCCTAGCTCAGCTTGAGGAAGGAAATACTGATCACCCCATCTACTTCTTCTAGAAAGAAATTATCCATGACAAAAAATAATTATACCACAACTAATTGTGAACTACTTGTAATGGTATATTTATTACAAAAGTAATGACCTATATTTTGGGGGGCTCGTTCAAATTTATCAACGATCATTTTTCTCTGAAGTATTTAGTGAATAAGATTTCACTTGAAGGAAGGATCTATAGATGGTTGCTACTATTTCATGAGTTCATATATGAAGTGATTGTTAAACTTGAAAGGCTGAATGTGGTCTCGGATCATCTTTCCCAGTTGGAGCCAGGTGAAGCTAGAGAGCCATTAGATGATCAGTTGCTGGATGTTGATTTATTTTTATTTTCACGCATATCAAACCATCTGGAGGAAATTGCATCATTTCTTGCCCCTAGTAGGTTCCCAGAGGAACACACAACGAAACAATGAAGACACATGGTGATTCACACTGCAGATTCCTAGTTGATCATGGGACAACTATACAAGTTGGGCTTTGACCAAATCTTTCAGAGATGTGCCTTGGAACATGAGAGACCAGATATATTTTGGGAACATCATTCAAGATTTATGGGTGGCCATATCAGAGGGAAGGTAACTACAAGGAAGGTATTGTAGGTGAGACTTTGGTGGCCAACACTTTTCAGGGATGCGAAGGAATATGCAAAGAGTTATGATGTTTGTTAGAGGACGGGGAAGCCATCACACTAGGATGAACTCCCTTTGCAGTGAGTAAAATCCCTCCAGGCCTTTGAGAAATGGGTGATCAAATTTGTAGGACCTACCAACCCATTGACATGACACTCACATGCTAGGTACATCATTACCACCACTGATTACCTCACCAGATGGGCAGAAGTTGTAGCAGTTCAAGATTGTACCGTAGATATTGCCACCAGATTTATATTTGAGAACATCATCTCTCGATTTGGGTGCCCCCGAAGCCTCACTAGTGATTTTTCAGTCAATTTAATGTCTTAAATTGCTAACATAAATTATCGACCGAGGTTAGTAAACTAATGAAGTGTGGTGCACAATATGTGCTTAGTTAACCTTGTTTCTTACTTCATTGAGTATGTTTTTATGTTGTTTTGAGGTTTTGTTTCTTATGCCTAAGGAAATTAATCTAAGAAATGAAAGTTATGCTTCTAGATGAAATATTTAAATGTTAATGGACAAAATCTAGTGAATTTTAATGTTGAAAACTAATTTCTAAAGAAGGAATAAAAGGAAATGTTTTGAAGAAAGAAACTAAACTAGGAATTACTCTAAATGAAATGATTAAACTATGAAAAAGAAGGAAGAAAAGGAAATGTACTTGAACTAATCTATGAAAAACAGAGCATTAATCTAAATACAATTGCATTCACATGACAAGATGAAAATGAAATCACTTCCTTTCTTATCCTTGAAAGCTTTTGATCAAAATCAAATTAATCCTATTCATGGACTGAAAGCAAAATAACAATGACAATTTGAAACAAATGGAAAAGACAACTATGATCTATTATATGATAAAATACTCATGAACCATTCAATTTAGGAAGAAATATTCTTGAAGTGATTAAGTACTTGATTATACATTAAATGAAAGAAAACATGATCTAAGAAAGCATAAAGAAAACATGTAAAAACTTGCAATTACTGTGTAATCTAATGTTTTTAAGCAATCAATTTCAGAAGGGTTACCTTCTTGAAATGTTGAACATGAGATGACAAAATAGATAAGAATTTAATCTAAAAAGCATGATAAAAGCATGAGAAAGGAAACTAAATCACTGTCTGTTCTAAATGCCTCAAGCAATCAATTTTGGAAGAACTACCTTCTTGAACTGCTCTACATAAGATTAAACAATAAATGTAAAACTTAATCCTAAGAAAGTAGTGTAAAAACATGTAAAGGAAAACTAAGATCACTATATGCTCCAATGCTTCAAACACAATCCAATTTTGGAAAAGAGAAAATTCTTTTCTTGAGATGCTTTTATTAGCATAGGATTACACAATAATTAAGAAATAAATAAATATTAATTTATGAAAGCAAATAAATCTTAATCTATGAAAACAAATAAATCCCACGCATTGTAGATGGCTAATCCAAAAGTATGAGGATGGAAAGTTGAGAAGATCCAAAAGCAAGCCTTCTTCTTTATTCAAAACAAAAGCAATTCCTCAACTTTACACATGAAATGATAGGAGAAAACTTCCCCTGTTTATACAAAAGATGAGAAACTATCTCATTAATGAGATTCCGTGAATCTCTCCTATATATCTAGAGTTACAATCAAAATATGAAATGATAAGACACATATCTTTGTAGAGTTTCAATACAAATAGGAAATGAGACACAAATCCTTATGATCCCATGATATTCTCCACTCAAATTCGAATTTGGTCTTAGGAGGCCACATAGGGGTCTTTTAGAAGCTCCCTTTTGACCTACACATGTCGACAATGTCATCCCGCTTGTTAAGTATAAGCATATGCACATTATTTTCTAATTTTTAACCATAAATTCACTTAAAAATGCTAAGAATTAATAAAGTTTGGAAAAACATAAATGCGACCCAATAATGATAATGGTAAGGTAAATATAATGAAATGAAGGTAAATGTAATGAAATGGAGGTGTAGTGATGGTGACAATATGGAAATATAAGTGAAAATGTAATAGAAGTGAATGACAATTTCAAGGCCCAACATACCCCCAACTGAAGCTATTGCATGTCCTCATGCAATCTATTATATTAATTCTTTTTCATCCTTGAGCTTTGGCTTAACTTTGCATGATATTATTTGATAACTTCATACTTCTGCAAAGTCTTTAGTTGAATTGAAACATGGTTGGTTCTTGTGTTACAACCATATTTTGGTGTTGCATTCATTTTTGATCTTTGAACTTTGCATAATGATAATTTGATTATTGTTGCAAAGTATATCTTTATTGGATTGCATCATGGTTGGTTCTTGTGTGACAACCATGATTGGGTTTATATTCAATTATCTTTTCAGTACTTTTGAAAAGCCTTTGTATGCTCATAACACTAATGTAATAGTTAATATCTTTTGAAAGTATGTGGGCTTTTGAATGTGGTATGAATATGGAAAAATATGAATATGAATGTATCCCCCCCCAACTGATAGTATTGGTAATTTTATGAGAAGAGAAATGTTTTTTTCCAAAAATTATCATTGTAGCTTTTCAAGGAATTTTATGGTAAAAAGTTAGAAAATGACATACCTTAACTTACCCTTTGGAAATGGATGAGTTGCATGTGTAGTGGCTACAAAATTCTGATCATAATCTTCTCCAAGTGGCTGGATAATTCATGGAGAAAAGAGTCAAGATGAATTTTTATTGTTTTTATTAAAACTTGTTGAATCTGCTGTGGAATGGTGTTGATTTCGCTGTTGCCATCTGATTCCACAACTATTTTGTAGCCGTTATTGGATTCTATAGCTGTTAGCTGATTTTGCAGCTGCATGTCCTCTACATTTGCTCCAAAATGCTAAAAATGATAGTCTTCATGCCTTCAAAACTCATTAGCACAATTCCTGCTATGTGAATAGATGTTCTGATGTCGAACATAGTAGGAAATTGTTGACTTAGTGGCCATTAATGGATGCCACTAGTCAACACAAGAACTCTCACCATTGATGACAATGAGAGTTAAGATGCCCAAATGCATCTTGCTAGGTACAAATAATTTTGTTGTTGTCGAGTACCTAGATGATCCAATGAACAAGGGAGATTAAAGTATTCTCATTGTTTGTCAGCATGAGGACTTGCCATTAAGGCATGTAAGCCTCAAGGTGTTTTTGCAAGGATTTTAGACTCAAAGGACTATGGACTCAATAATTTACATTGAAGCAGGGTTTATTTGCGAAATGAAAAGTATAGGAAAGGAAAAATGAAAATGGAAGATGACAATGGAAAATAATAATGAAAATGGGAAATAAGCATGTCAGTGAACTTATTGCTTTTATTTATGGGTCAGGATTAGACAAAAAGTAATGGGACGTGTATGTGAATAAAGGAAAATGAACAACTAACTCTTGCTAAGAAAATAACTGTGGCTTGATTCAAAGTTCTTGGTTCGATTTATAATTCAAAAGGGATGAAGAGTAATGATTTTGATGAATATGGACATGGACTTGTTCTTATGCTTCTCATGAGATTGGTCTTTTGAAGACCAATTGTCGTCACAATTTAATCTCTTTGTTGATCATTCAATCATCCTAAACCTGCAAAAAAACCTTGACACAGAGAACATAAGTGTGTTAAAAAAGAAATAACTAATTTCTTTCTGATTCTTACGCAAAAATTGAATGTCAAATAAAATAGATTAAGGAAAATCAAAAGTGTTATATTTGGTCCAATTCATGATATTGATAACAATCCATTTTAAGAAATAACCATGAAAAATAAATCAACTTCTTGTTGTCGGATGACTTCATGCACTGTGCTCGGTAGAATGATTGGCATCACAAAGATTTGTTGTGTCCTGCGAGTTAAAGCTTCATAGAAAAATACACAGCAACAATATTAATGCCAAATGTTCAGAAATCGTCTAAATAATTTTCCAATTGTTTTGCAAGCCATTATTGAATCGTCATTTGTGCTGCAAAAATAACGTGTTATCAAAAAAATATTTGAAGCGGCAAAAATATGAAAAGTACTCTTACAAAAAAATTTATTTCAATCAAATTTTGCAAGTATTTTTCGTTTTTATAAGTTTCTTCAAAAATTTTGATTGCATCATTGCAAAAAAAAACTTATTTATATATATATTTTTTAATTAATCTTTTTCAATTTTCTTTATCAAAAAGAAATTATTAATAAAGAAAATGATTTTTTTTTAAATCATGAGACACATAGGGAATGAGACATATATGTGTCTAAAATCAAATTGGACTCTTAGACCTCATGCCATGTGGAGCAGGGTTTGTTATTCACTTGGATTTTTTTGCTTTCAACTTGCCATGTTAAAATAGTTGAAAACAAATTGTTTTTTCCTCACGCAATCTACAAAACGGAGCTCTGAGGAACCATAAAATTCGCTCAAATGGTTGTAAAATTTGGAAAACCATTTTTGCCTTACCTAATTCACCATGTTCCCAAAAACACCCATGTTTCAGTTTTTTCTAATTCAGCTCAATTTGTTCATAAAATGCATTTTAAAATCATGTGTTTTTAATAGTTACACATTTTTTGCAATTTCGTTTTCTAGTAATTAATTCTGCAACAAACTAAAATTGTTGTGGTTTGATTTTTTTATTTACAGGTTTTGATGTATAGTGGCTTGTCTCTCACAGAGAACTCCAAATTGATCACCCTTATTCCAATTCCCTGTAATGGAATCTGCAATATTCACTTCATCAACAGTGTGCAATCTTTTCTTCATTAGTAGTTTCTTCATCTGATTCACCTTCATTGTCTGTCTCTACAACTTTTTAAAATCGATTTATAATAACTGCTACTTGAGGAAGACCGAATATGGAAAAGAGAAGGTTCCTTTTTTTATTGCAATGCATGGGTATTTGCGTGGATTGGAGGCCTGAACATATGCGTAAGGCCAAGCCAAAGGCTAGCTTCACACATATGTGTGAGCCTCCTTTTCATGGGCCATTCGTTGTTTTAATTTTATTTTTTTATTAGTTTTAATTAATTGATTTTTTTTACTTAATGAAATTATATATGTTATATTTTCAAAAATTTAAAAAGATTCACATATATTTCATTAAACAAAACAATTTATAATTTATCTATTTATTTTTTCTCATAAAAACTCTTTTTCTGATTTTCCAGATCAAACAAAGCGCGGGAGGAGAGCATACTTGAGAAATTATTAATCATTTTTTTTAGATGTAAGAAATAAGGTCTCCTAATTACACTTCTCGAGCAACGACACCAAAATGTTCAGTCAATTTAATGTCTTAAATTGCTAACATAATATCGACCAAGGATAGTAAACTGATGAAGTGTGGCGCACAATATGTGCTTAGTTAACCTTGTTTCTTACTTTGTTAAGTATGTTTTTATGTTGTTTTTTGCTTTTGTTTCTTATGCCTAAGGAAATTAATCTAAGAAATGAAAGTTATGCTTCTAGATGAAATATTTAAATGTTAATGGACAAAATCTAATGAATTTTAAAGTTGAAGACTAATTTCTAAAGAAGGAATAAAAGGAAATGTTTTGATAAAAGAAACTAACCTAGGAAGTACTCTAAACGAAATGGTTAAACTATGAAAAAGAAGGAAGAAAAGGAAATGTACTTGAACTAATCTATGAAAAACAAAGCATTAATCTAAATACAATTGCATTCATATGATGAGATGAAAATGAAATCACTTCCTTTCTTATTCTTGGAAGCTCTTGATCAAAATAAAACTAATCATATTCATGGGCTGAAAGCAAAATAACAATGACAATCTAAAACAAATGGAAAAGACAACTATGATCTATTGTATGATAAAATACCCATGAACCATTCAATTTAGGAAGCAATCTTCTTGAAGTGATTAAGTACTTGATTATACATTAAAAGGAAGAAAACATGATCTAGGAAAGCATAAAGAAAAGATGTAAAAGAAAACATGTAAAAATTTGCAATGACTGTGTAATCTAATGTTTTTAAGCAATCAATTTCAGAAGGGTTGCCTTCTTGAAATGCTGAACATGAGATGACATAATAGATAAGAAATTTAATCTAAAAAGCATGATAAAAGCATGAGAAAGGAAACTAAATCACTGTCTATTCTAAATAACCCAAGCAATCAATTTTGGAAGAACTACCTTCTTGAAATGCTCTACATAAGATTAAACAGTGAATGTAAAACTTAATCCTAAGAAATCATTGTAAAACCATGTAAAGGAAAACTAAGATCACTATATGTTCCAATGCTTCAAACACAAGAACTACCTTCTTGAAATGCTCTACATAAGATTAAACAGTGAATGTAAAACTTAATCCTAAGAAATCATTGTAAAACCATGTAAAGGAAAACTAAGATCACTATATGTTCCAATGCTTCAAACACAATACAATTTTAAAAAAGAAATTTTTTTTTCTTGAGATGCTTTGATTAGCATAAGATTACACAATAATTAAGAAAGCAATAAATCTTAATCTATGAAAGCAAATAAATATTAATATATGAAAACAAATAAATCTCACACATTGTAGATGGCCAATCCAAAAGTATGAGGATGGAAAATTGAGAAGCTCCAAAAGAAAGCCTTCTTCTTTATTCAAAACATGAGTAATACCCCAACTTTGCACATGAAATGATAGGAGAAAACTTCCCCTATTTATAGAAAAATATGAGAACTTATATCATTAATGAGAGTCCATGAAACTCTCCTTATATCTCTAGAGTTATAATCAAAATAGGAAATGATAAGACACATATCTTCTTAGAGTTTCAATACAAATAGGAAATGAGACACATATCCTTATGATCCCATGATCTTCTCCACTCAAATTCGAATTTGGCCTTAGGAGGCCACATAAGAGTCTTTTAGAAGCTTCTTTTTGATCTACACATGTCAACAATCTCATCCCACTTGTTAGGTATAAGCATATGCACATTATTTTCTAATTTTTAACCATAAATTCACTTTAAAATGCTAAGAATTAATAATGTTTGGAAAAACATAAATGTGACCCAGTAATGATATTGGTAAGGTAAATGTAATGAAATGGAGGTGGAGTGAAGGTGACATTATGAAAATATAAGTGAAAATGTAATGGAAGTGAATGACAATTTGAAGGCCCAACAGTGATTAGGAGACCCACTTCATTAATTAATGATATTGGTAAGGTAAATGTAATGAAATGGAGGTGGAGTGAAGGTGACAATATGAAAATATAAGTGAAAATGTAATGGAAGTGAATGACAATTTGAAGGCCCAACAGTGATTAGGAGACCCACTTCATTAATGCGATGGTCACTTCCTTGCTGCAAAATTTCATGATACAACACCACAAACGTAGTCCATATCACCCTCAAGCGAATGGTATGGTGGAAGCATTCAATAAAATCCTTGAGAAAGGACTCACAAATATATGCTCAACCGACAAAGATGATTGGGATGAACGGGTGCCAGAAACACTATAGGCTTATCGTATAACTGTCAAGTGCTTACACAAATATACACCATTTAAACTTGTGTATGGACGACAAGTTGTGGTACCTTCTGAGTTTATCATCCCAAACCTATTTATTGCATAGGCCACTCATATGACAGATGATGAATAGATTCCAAAGTGATTAGAGGAAATCTGGGAGCTGGATGAAACTCGATTTCCAACAGACTCCCACCAAACTATTGAAAAGGAGAGGCATAAGGTGTGGCATGATAGACACATCAAACATAAATCCTTTATAGTTGGAGCACATGTTCTGCTTTATGACAATGAGTTCCTAAAACTATCTTGGGAAGCTCAAAATTAATTGGATGGGACCATTCATAGTCGTGGAAGTCAAATAATTAGGAGTTGTCAAGCTCGCACAGGTGGATGGAATTCTCATACCTGGTTGGGTGAATGGCACACACTTGAAATCTTTCCATGACTCAAACAAATATACACCAAGTTGAAGGTCTTCAAAAGGGGATCATAAGTAGGTAGGTAGAGTCAGTCAATTTTCTCTTTATTTCCTTTTCCTTATTAGTCAGTTGTGTTGGGTAACTTAGTTGGTAAGTTTCTCCAATCACGTTAGTTAAAGAATAAAGTTTCGTTAGTCTTTTAGTTGCAGAAAAAAGTTAACCCAACCACAACTGCTTGTGGTCGGGGGAGTGGCACGTGTCATCCATCATATCCGTAATAATTATGTAATAATTCCCTGTTTCAGCTTGAGTTTGGGCTAAATATTTTTTGTAATATCCCTAAGACACTCTATTCATCAATGCCTAGGTGTCTACCATCATCACACCATAATTACCGATCATTTCCACCCTCCTTTTTTAGTTTTTTTCATCATTTGAGTCATGTCCAGTTCAACCGTCTTTATAGCTGCCATGGTTTGGAATGAGTGTGGGAAGTTAACATCTTAATTAGTTAACCAGTCTAATAAAAAATGTCGTGTTAGACTTTTATATTTAGTTTGCATGAAAACGATAAGTTTCCCATAATGAAAAGCCGAGGTGGTAGACTTGCCCAATGTAGAGTCTGTATGCAATTTCACTCATTCCCAACCTAATTTCAATCCCCTTATATTCTTTTTTACTGCTGTCTCTCTACAATAGTGACAAAGGCTATCATCTCTATTCTAGATGTTGAACTAGATGCAAGGATTATAAGGGGAGAGCCTCTTTATGGCAAGTATGACAAAGCTCAACTTGTCGACAACAACCTCTCATATTCCTTCCAATTTCCAACACTAAAGAGGAAAGTGTATATAGATCCATTTACCAAAGACAATGGGAGCTAAACCATGAAAGTTACAAAATATTTTAGGGGAATACAGATGTTGATATTGATGAATTTGAGGAACCTTCTTGTATTCGGGACGACAAGCGCAACAATGCAATGCACGATGTTCCTTGTTAAAAGGATGCATAACAAGTCATTATGGCTAGAAAAGGAATACCACATCCATGCAAAGGATATTTATAGACTCAAAGGCCTATCTGATGATGGTGCCACCATCTCAACTACGTTTCAAAATGCTTCCAAGTGGGGGAAGAAAATAGGATATGATAGTTATTATAAATGGTATGGAACAAATTAAGGAGGCAAGGGTGCTCTGCTAGAACCAATCGACAAGCCAAACATCAAATTCACTTGCTACATAATCATTGGGAAGTTGATGCGAGATTTTCAAGAGGGGAATGCATGTTGGACACCATTTTGGTTGTGGAAGCTTGTGTGCAAGGTACGCAGTTGAATTGGTGCAATTTCTTACTACAATGACTCTTTGATGCCAACGGGGATGTGTATAAGAGGGACACTCACTTTATTTTTGGATATCTTGTTGTTACATTGTCCATGTGGAAGTGGAACCCACCATAGGGTAGCGAAATTGAGGTGATTATTGAAAAAATCCCTAGCCCTAAAGTATTTTCCATGGAAGACATCTGGGGATCCTAACAGCAAGGAAATCAATGAAGCCTCCTTTACCATCTGGTATAAGAAGATGTTGGAATTCAGCACATCTAGCCCATGAATCTTGACATCTCTCCTTGGAAGCTACTCAAAGGATATATGGTTCGACATCAGCCATGGAAAAACTTGGTTACGACAAAGGTGTGTTAAGCCTGACACGCTTTAGATGCACGACCAAAATTTTATGCTCACTGAAGATGATTTCCATTTGGAAGTCTCATCTTGGCTAGGAGTTGTTTGGGAAATTCATGGGGAGGGACACTATAATTATCTATTTAAGGGAATGGTGCCTCAAACATTCCCAGGAGAAACTCCAATAGCGTCATAGAAGCAAATGATTGAGGAGACATTGAACCCAATCATTAAGTGGCTCAAGATGCATATGCAATTCCTTCATGAGAACATTTCAAACCTTAGCATCTCAATAAGTCCTTTCCTTACTTTCTCTAAATTTCATAGTTCATTACTGCATGGTTGCTTGGTTGGTAGGCCCATACTTTCTTTGCTTCCCACAGTGGGGCTCCATTCTTAATCTGAATCAACAATCCAAATCCTAGACATCCAGCACGGTCGAAAAATAATTCCAAGACCCTTCCACCCAAGTCATCGACCTCATTGATGAAGAACATCTTTCCCATACCAGCGCACCCATCACTGAAGAAATTCCACCATCCACATCCATCGCACTACCACATTCACGAAATCCATCCTCGCGCACAACCTCTTCATCCACCACCATTTCAAATATTCTTCCATCTAGAACCATGCTTAGTATAGAAAAAAAAAATGGAGGTCGACTTCGCTACCCATTCAGTCACTGGACACATGAATAGGATGCTCACAACCCACATTGTAGGCACGAAGACAATTTAAACGTCCATGTTATCTTTGTTATTTGATTCAGATCCACTCAAAATCACAAGGAAGTTTACTGGCCCTCCCTTTCTAAGTTCCACCATGTTCCCTAAATTTCCCATCCCCACGAATCCCATCCCTTCATCAATACCAAAACCCCAACCCCAACCTATTCACATTGATCCACAAACAGTTAAACCCTCCCAATGAGAGACATCTCCACAATGGAATTCTAACAAATCAGTTGCTAGTCGACAACTGTTGCAAAGTTTATTCCTAGGACCATCCACAATGTCCCTAGATGATTTCTAGGGCTGGTCTTCAGCCTAATTATTTAACTTTATTCAACATGTTGCACGCTAAGTAGAAGAATTTCACACCATTTTGGATATTGAGCATGGACAATAGAAGCAGCAGATCCTCACCCTGGAAGGTGAATGGGACCAACTTCTCTAGGAGAAACAATACCTCCATTGTCAGCTTGATCAGATCACTGGGAAATTCCACGATCTTTGGCCTTCGATCATAGAGATAATTACATAGGCCCCAAAACGCTTCTCGTCCTACACACTTTTGGAATGTTGCGACCATGTCAAATATGCATACGTTCAACTAGTCTTGACTAATCAGGAGCTCAAGGCAACTATTGTAGCCACTCAGAGGGCACTACTAGATCCATCCACCTAATATGCTGGTGACATTGAGTAGAAGATTGAAAAAGCAACAAGCCTCAAAGACTCTATTACCAAGGATGCAGAGGAAGCTCAAGGCCTTTTGGCACAAGTTCACGACTGGTCTGGGTTTCTAGCAAAGATGAATCTACTAGTTTACCCTTTGTGCAGTCATGCTAATCATTTGTTCAACCAAGCCGTGGGTACACGAGATAAGAACCAACAGAAGGAAGTTCTAACACAAGTGGAAGTCCTTGAGACCCAAATCCAAAAAATTTAAGATGAATCGACCAAGAATAATAAGATACTCGGGGACCTTAAACTACCAACACAGGCTCACGATGCTACAACAGATCAATGAGGAAACAGATATGTAATGGAATACTCTCCCGATGACACACCGTATGAATCCTACTATCGATCTCACAACTCAGTTCCTCGAGCAAGCAAGAACTCTCACAAGCCAATGGAAAACAACTCTCGATGCATTCACACAGTTCATAAAAGCATCCATGGATTTCATTCCAGAGTTGGGTTCTTCATTGGAAGGAACTAGCCAAAGCAAAGAATCATAGGAAGGAACAACACAACAACAGTCATTTGAAGGGACCAACCAAAGTGAAGCAGCATAGGAAGGAACAAAACAATAGCAGGAAGCACCAGCAACAACCACAACATCACTAGCATCAAAAAAGGATTGAATCGAGGACGAGTCAAGGAACTGTGGTCGGGGCCTGTTGGGTCCTTCATTTGAAAATCAAGTTTTGACCATTTGACCACATTTTTCCCGAAAATAACCTTTGGGAATTCATGAAGGACACAACTAGAGAAGAGGAAGGACCATGAAAAACACCAGTAGTTGCAGAAGGATGGACAAAGGAATCCAAACTCAAGCAAGAAACGGTCAAGAAACAAATACAATCGAGCAAAGAAGAGAGATGAAAACCAAGGAATAAATGACAAATGAGCAATAGAGACAGTTGAAAGGGAAAGAGGCAGAGCATCTAAGAGAGAAGTGGTAGTTCAAGTGAGCAACAGACTTACGAAGGGAAAGGAGGAAGTTGAATTGATAGAGGATAGATGGTGGGATATAGAAATGATGTTGTAGAGTTGTTTGAGTCTGCTCTGTATCTTGTTTCCTTGATCATATACTATTATGTTATTGATGGTTGCTCTATTTTGGAGGGCCTTTGAACTTGATGTAATGTTATATTGTTGTGGTGTTAATGGAAGGAATTGTTACAAGGATATTTGAGAAATATGTGTATGATTATTTATGGATTTCTATTTTTTTTAATATTCTTACATCCATCTGATATTAACTTTGTATATGTTGGTTCATTAGGATTGGATCCCAACTATTATATTTCTTATCTATTTTCATTGTTAGTTCCTTGGGTTTTATCCTGCCACCTAATTCTAGTCCCTCAACTAACTAAGGTCACTACATACCTCGGGTGATACACCTTATTTGTCTTCGATAAGGTGAAAATGCCAGCGTGGTGCTAGACTACAATGAAGCCTTTGTTGGCCCCTATACCTGAACCCTAGGTCTCAACCCATATGTTATTTTTCCACCAACATTATCAATTACCATACAAAGAACAAATGTAAATATGGCGTTCTTCGAATACTTGTAGATGGATTTGCATTTAAGAAGATAAAGGAAATATGGTCACATTTTAAAGATGAACCTCGTAATCTTAGGCTTTCATTGGCAGCTGATGGTGTTAATCCATTTGGCGAGCTCATATCTACTTACTTGATATGTCATATTTTTGTTATCAACAATAACATTCCTTTGTCGTTGTCGGTAAAGAGGGAGCACATAATGTTGGAAATGATTTTTATAGGTATTTGTTTAGAATGGTTTTTTTTTTCAACATGGTAACATCTTGTTTGTCTTGTTTGTTTCATAAATATGTCTTATATGTTAGATATTTTTTTATTTAACGATACATGTAGTAATTATGTACTATACACTCAAACGATTAGGTAAATACCAAGTCAAAGATATGAATTTATATATCAAGCCTCTATCGAAAATTTACTAGAAATATGGAAGGGCATCACTATGTGTGATATCTCTAGGCGGGTAGGTGCACAAAGGAAATTTCAATTCCATGCAATGCTCATATGGAAAATTCATGATGCCTTGGGGCTAAAACATTTCCTTCGTATGTTATAATGTTGCATTGAACTTTAATAGTTTTTAATTTTATGAAGCTCATGTCACTCATCATTTTTAACTAACACACTTCAAATAATTGATACATAATTTAATCCATCTCTTGCAGGTCCTCAAACAAAGGGTAAATTTGCATGTCTAGTTTGTGGTCCTAAAATGAAATATCATTGTTCTATAAGTTTAGGAAAGGAGATGTTTGATAAATATAGACACTTCCTCTCTAAGAACCATAGGTGTCTAAGTATCAAAAAAAAAAAAATTAATGGGAAAGAAGAGACTGGATTAAAACCATAGAGAATGACACCTCAGTTATGACAATTATAATATAGTAGAAGCATGGATCGACAAATCATTTATATATCATACATTAAATGTTTGGAATATTCTCTCTCTCTCTCTCTCTCTCTCTCTCTTCTCTCTCTCTCGCTCTCGATCTAATATATATATATATATTCCGTTCATTGCAATAATTGACAAGCATTGTTGTAATACATTTAATTATGATTCACCTTGAAGGTCATGATCATGAAGGAAGTAGTAGTGGGGCTCTTCCACGAGGAATGAAATGTTATATTTTACAATTCAGTAGGCTCCCCTACTATGATCACCTATAAATTGTTCATTTGTTTGATACAGTGCACATTGGGAAGAATGCAACAAAAACATTATGTCTAATCTTAGATGGGAGTGACAAAGAAAAAAATGTCAAGATTCGTAATGACATTAAGGATGCGAGTCATGCAATGAAAAATGTGATTCATTCAAATAGTGATGGAGACCAAAATATAAGCTCCCTTCCATGGTTGTTGATAGAGTAGAAAATCAAGGATGTAAAAGAGGTCATGGAAAAAAATTAATTTCCCACTGGATTTCCTTCAAACATAAAGAATATCCTAACAAAGGAAGGTGAATTAGGTGGGGTAAAAACTCATGCTTGGCATACTTTGATTAAGGTCATTATTTTGGTGTATATATTATAATATTGGTGAAACATCTATTAGTGTTTTTTTCTACTAATCCAGAAATAAAAAAATGAGTATTCATGTTTTTGTTATAGCATGTTCTACCTCTATTTCTCCTAGACAAATTTAACAATGATGTCAAACATGTTATATATTAGCTTGGAAAATACATGGGGTAAGTGGTGATTTATATGCAAAGTGTAATTTAATTTTTTTAATTTTTCATACAATTTATATTTGACTGCATGTGTTTTACTTGTAATGTACTTATATATACTTTTTTATTAAAACATTTGCTAGCACCAATTATAGATGGTTGTCATCTAAAGAAAATGATAAAGAAGAAATAAATTATTCGAGGAGACAAATTCCTTGTCTAATGTGTGAAATGAAAAAGTATCTACCTCCGACATTTTTCGAAGTACAAGAACACACCTCATACACCTAGTTGAGGAGATTGAAAAGTGTGGACCTATATACACAAGGTTAATGTGGATGGTTGAGAGGCACTATCATTGAAGGCTTTGTTTAGACAAAAAGCATGTCCTGACGTTTCTATGGTAGAGGGATATATGGTATATAAAACTGTGGTTTATATTAGTAAATATTCTCCTAAATTGATTGCACTTTTTAATTTTCATCATATTTGGGATGTCAAATCAATCAAGTTTCAAGGGGCAAAGCGATCGATCAGGAGATTGTTCTATGCAACTTGAGAACATGAAGTTGGAATTGCTAGTCTAGTTAAGTAATCGCAAATCAGCATGCCGTGGTGAATATGTACCCGAGCCCTGTACACACCGCCCGTCACACCCTTGGATTTGATTTCACCCGAAGCATTAGACCTTCATTTGTCCAATGGATGGGTACGAGATCACACAACAGAAGACGCAGGAACTACGTTTCATTTCAACCTCTTCTAAACCAATAATGGGCGGGGTTGATTCCGGACAAGGGTCTGGGAATTTGCTTACTCACAATGAAAGGAGGCACATTAACTGTATTTTGCTCTGGAATTGGAAAGGGATATGGCCCCCGAACTGGGTAATTTGAAGGGGGGCACCTATTTTGTAAAGGTAGAACGAGGAAAGTGACATGCAAGTAGATGATGGAGATTTATAACACATTTATTTTTATTTACATTTTACTTATTTAATTTTTATTCTTCTTGAATAATCCATTATTATGAAGGTGTACAATGTAAATTACTTATATGTGAATGGTGTTACTTTAATACAACTCGATGAGAGTGGGATGCAATACATTCATACATTTCAAACAATCTTCATTGGATGAAGGTATGGATTGAATGGTGTAAACAATCTAATGATGGTAACTTATCATGAGTTGGTGTGGTTACATTGGTCAAAGAAGCTAAACAATACGATCAAAGATATACCAATCTTATATACTAGGAAATTGATTTAGCAAATGATTTCAAAGATAAACATGCAAACATATCCACTCATAATATTTAGTTTTTTCCAATATTATATTGATGTATATGGTTTGTTTTTTTTCTTGATTTGAATAAATTCTAATTACAAATATGTTTATCAATTGATAATGCATTTTTTACGTGCCTAACATATTGCAATTGAAACACTACAAGGCTATGTGGTGCAATGGCTCCGACTTTTGCATCGAAACATTAGATTAAAACATGAAAACTTCTAATAGTGGGATTACTATATTATTTCAATTTACTAATGTTTCCTCTAGAAGTGATAGACATCTAACAATCTCTAAAAATTGATACTATAGGTATTTGGAAGATATACTTGAGGGTGACTTTAAATCCTTCAAAATAGTTCTATTGGAGGTCAAATTGCACAAGTTATGAATGAATGAACGTGATCCTAATAGAATTGTTATTGAGCATGCTAATGGATTTACCATGGTTAATAAAAGGTATATTGAGATAGGATGAAAGCCCTATGTTCTTCCAAGCTAATGTGAACATGTACTTGTAGAAAATCTTATGTAGGTTAACCCGATAATGCAATATAAATCAAAGTTGAATACTATAACCTACTTCTACTATCAATTTGCGGAAGCTTAAGGATCGAGATGAACAATATAACCAAAAGAAGAAGAATCAATGGAACAATACACATGAAAAGACTTTAAGGAAAGCCTCAACTAAAAACCGTATTATCCTACATGGTGGAAATACATAGGAATTATACAAAGCCTTAGTTCTCATAGCTAACCAGCTCTCAGTACAATCCTCATAGATGCTCAAAAGAAATCTTGGCTTCTCTCCAACCTTCCTCTCTACACTCCAAGCTCCTATTTCCTTGTGCTATTCCTAGTGGATGATTAGCCTTCAACCAAGTGGATGGTCTCTCTTCAACCAAGTGGAACACTCCCTTCAAAACTATGCAATCCTTAAGGATTTATCCTTGACTGCATGCATGAGTTTTCTCCATGAGAAAACACATGCAATTGATAGTACACTGTCCTTGACTTTAATCTCAACTGGATCTTTCTCAGAATAGACATGCATGAGTTTTTGATGAGGGAATCTTTAGTTAACTGGAGTAGCACTAGTTGAGTGCATGCATGCATCAACTGACTGTTAACTCTCTATTAATTCCTCAAACAATTTGGAACTAATTTAACTGGACATAACTTAGTAAATTGAGTTAACTAATTACAACTCAAATATAACTCAATCTTATCTCCTTAATTTAAGGGATAACTCTTGCATGACATCAGAAAGACTTCTAACTTGAATTTCTCCAACTAATTAATTCAGAGTAAATTAGTTAATTATTTCCAAGTAGTTGTTAGGACTAAATTCAATTTTAATTCACAATTTAATTCAAGGACAAATTAAATTGGAATATTCTTGTTGCCATAATTCAACATTCCCTCTCAATAAGAAAGGGATTATCAGCCACCCCGATCCTGTCTCTATGGAACTCGAATTTACACTTTGGCAATTCCTTTGTCAAAATGTCAGCATCTCGCTCCTCTGTCGAAATATATTGCAACAACATGATCCTCTCAACCTGTGAAAAGCCACGAGAAAAAAATCTTGCTTTATGGTTCTCCACACTACCATCAGTAGCTTGCTTTGCCTTGTAAAGCCAACAGGAACTCACAACTGTCTTGTTCTCCAGTCTTGGAACCACGTCCCAAACATTGTTACGAACTATGGAATCATACTCCTCCACCATAACATCAACCCAAATCGGCTACTAAACTGCTTCCTCAAAGGAAGATGGCTTGGTTTCAACAAATTCCCCAACAAGGGCCATGTATTCAGTGTACCTCTCAGGTGACCTCCTCTGTTTGTGTTGAGAAGATGGTGCTCCCACATCCTCTCTCGCATCCTCCAACAATCTGTCAACTTCTCTTGTGTGCTTCCCTCCATCTCTGGAAGACTCTACTTGAGTGGATGTCTCCACTACTGGAATCTCTGCTTATGGCTGATCCACATCAATATGAGGCTCCCCCTCCTTAGGAACCAACAGTTCCTCCACATCTTGTAGTTGGAGCTCCCTCTCAAGGGAAACTCACATGGCCTTCTGCTCATTAAACTTGAGATCTCTACGAACCACTATCCTCCGACTGGTAGGCAAGTGCACCTGATAGTTTTGAGGCGTATTAGTGTACCCCACAAATATCCCCAACTCTATTTTCGGCTCAAGATTCTTCCGTGTATCCTTTGTCACATGGAAATATACCAATGAGCCAAAGATCTTGATGTGACCCACACCTGGTCGCTTACCGGAGAAAGCTTCCTTTGGTGTCTTCATCCCAAGTATGCAATGTGGGCTTCTATTACACAAATATACCATTGTGTTGCATGACTCAACCCACAAGTGAAGTGGTAGGCCTTGGTCATGCAACATTACCTGTGCTACCCCTACAATATTTTAGTTCTTCCTCTTGGCCACCCCATTCTGTTGTGGGTTATGAGGTGCCGTCAACTCTCATTTAATTCCTTCCATTGCAAAAAATTCTTTAAACTCTTGAGAGACATATTATCCACTATTGTTGCTTCTCAAGGCCTTATTCTTCTTCCCTAAATCTTTCTCGAACAAAGCTTTGAACTCACAAAACTTTGTGAAGGTTTGGTCCTTCTTCTGCATGAAATAAATCCATCATTTATGAGAATAGTCATCAATGAGAATCACATAATACCTTTGCTTCATTATGGATGCCATCAAGAATGGTCCACACACATCAGTATGAACTCAATCGAAGATAGCCTCTGCTCGACTGTCTCAATCATGAAAGGAAGACTTGGTGTACTTTCCCAAGGTACAACCTTTGCATGTGCCAACTTTCTCAAGTTTACCTTTGGGAAGTCCTGTAGATATCTGTTACATTATCTTCAAAGCCCCATGATGCCAATGGCCCAACCACCTGTGCCACAACTCGCCAATGTCTTGGATTTGCACCAATTATGCTTCCATACTCAATGCTGCACAATCATCTACATCTAGTTTATAGAGATTATTCACCCAAATCCCTATCCTCTTGGTCTGGCCCATGGCTATGTGTCTTAGGAATGCCTTTCCTTTACCGAAGACAACATCGTAGCTTTTGTCCTCCAACTTCGTGACCAATACCAAGTTATTCTTCAATCCAAGCACATACATCACATCTGTCAAGGTGACAGGAGCTCCATGCTCCCTCTGAAAAGCAACCGTGCCCACTCCTAAAACACTATACCTTCCATCATCACCCATGTCTATGCGCATCTTGGGGTCTTTCTCCTCCAAGGCATTGAATAAATTTTTATGACCGTTCATGTGGAATGAGGCTCGACTATCAAGATACCAGACATAACCCATTAGCAATGCACCATGCAAGCGATGACGGTAAAGTCCATTTCGAACTGAGAGGCTAATGCCTCACCTTCTAATCTATTGGGTCCCCATAATCCTAGTGATTACCCCATTACTATTGTAGTTGTACCCCTTATTAATATTGTTGTGCCCCTATTGTGCCCATATTGTTACTATTGTGCCCCATAGAAGCCCACTATTGTTATTATTGTGCCATTACATT
>APFE030670500.1:106993-120900 GCA_000404065.3 Pinus taeda | reverse complement strand
AGGTTACTAATTTATTTAGATTAGAAAGGGGTGCTAAAACTAAGAAGAGTTGGTGACCTTAATTTCTCTGACTAGGGGAAGCTAGGTTCCACTAATCTTCATCCCATTGTCTCTGTTGAGATTATGAGGGTGTTTGATAATTTCAAGAGCTTCTCTGATCTTTTGCCTATGATGTTGCTCCTCCCTAGCGATAATTGAAGCGCTTTCCAAACATATGTGGTGCTTACTTTTTGAGGAGTGTTCTGCCAGGGCCGAAGTACGAGACCTTTCATTCTTAATATCAGCTCCATGTTCCTTGAGTCTAGTCTACAGGGAGCGAGCTTTTTCCACATGAGCAATCGATTTTATAGACTCCTTTAACCTGGTGTTTATCAATACTATCCTTGACAGATCTCATACCTTGCCTAATAGTTCTAGGGGAGAAGAAATGCGTGCTTATGTTTTTCTTCCTTAGGATTTTAGCAATCTTATCTGTAACTCCATGAATATAAGGTAGAAAAACCCTACCACACTGAGGCTGATCATGGGCCTTAGGCTCATGAGATAACATCCTTTCCTTGGCTTTCTTTATTGCTCTTTTAATCTCATTTTCGTTGAGCCTAAACCCTTAAAGGTTGAGATTAAATGCTTCTTTTCTTCATTTAGATGATCAACATCACAAATTCAAAGGGCCCTGATAGCAAGAGTGTTTAGAACACCAAATTTTTGGGCTGGGTGATGGTGGGACTCAGTAAGGAATTATCAGTCACCCCAATCTTGTCTCTATGGAACTCAAACTTTCATTTTGATAATGCCTTAGTCAAAATATCTGCATCCTGTTCCTCGATCGAAATGTACAACAACAACATGATCATCTTCACCACATAGTCTCGAAGATGATGATACAGGATATCATTGTGCTTGGACTTGTCATGAAATACTAGATTCTCAGAGAGTTTGATACAACTCTGGTTATTGCAGTAGATCACAGTTGGATCCATCCTCTAACCAAACAATCCCACTAGAATCTTCCACATCCAAATGGCCTGGCATGCTACCTGATTGGCAGCCATGTATTCAGCCTCTACTGAGCTAAGTGCAACTGACCTTTGTTTCCTGCTATACCAGGAAACTGCAGCTAAACCAAGGTTGAATATTCCTCCAGAAGTGCTCTTCCAATCTGATGGACTCCCTGCCTAATCTGCATCTGTGAAGCCCTGAAGCTTCACTCCCTCTATCTATTTGCACCACAATCCATACTAAGATGTGCCTCTGAGGTATCTCAGCACATGCTTCGCTGCCTTCCAAAACATCTTGGTAGGCTGAACCATAGCTTGACTCAGCTAGTTCACCGCAAAGCATAAGTTTGGTCGTGTGTTCACTAGATACATCAATGAACCCACTAGTTGCCGATAAATAGTAGCAGCTACTACTTCACCTGAAGTAGCATCCTCCTTCCTCCAGTTACCAGCTAGAGGAGTCTGCATGGTCTTGCAGTTTTCCATGTGGAATCACCTGAGTATTTGATTGGCATACTTGTCTTGAGACACAAATACTTCCCCATGTTTCTACCACACTTCCATGCCTAGAAAGTAGTGCATAAGGCCCATGTCCTTCATATCGAACTCTCTTGCAAGGTCTTCCTTGCAAGACTTGATCAACTGATAATCACCTGTCAAAATTAGATCATCCACATAAAGAACAATGATCAATGGCTTACCTTCTACCATGATGTGGTAAAGGTTTGCATTTGCTTCACTCTTAGTGAAGCCCAACCCAGTGAAATAGTTGTCGACCCTGGTGTACCAATCACGAGGTGCTTGCTTCAACCCATACAAATCCCTCCTCAGTTGACATACATGCGACTCATGATCGAAGGTCTCAAAACCTTTCGGCTACTCAATATACACCTCTTCCTTAATCTTCTCATTGAGGAACATTGTCTTCACATTCATCTGATGGATCTTCCAACCCATCTGAGCTGATAGTGCCAACATTGATCTGATAGATGAGTACCTTACTACATGAGCAAAGGTCTCATCGTAGTCGATCCCCTTGACCTATGAGAAACCACAAGCAACAAACCTTGCCTTATGTTTCTCAACACTGCCATCAGCTGCTTGCTTTACCTTGTAAAGCCATCGAGAACTCACCACTAACTTGTCTTGAAGTCTTGGGATAGCATCCCACACACTATTCCAAATGATAGAGTTGTACTCCTTTACCATAGCATCAACCCAGACTGGTTGCTGCATTGCTTCCTCAAAGAAGAAGGTTTGATCTCTACATACTCCCCAACCAGGGCCATGTAACTAGTGTACCACTCGGGTGATCTCCTCTATCTACACAAAGAAGATAGTTGTCCCACATTATCTTGTGCATCCATCATCAACCTGTCAGCTTCCCTTGAGCATTTTCGCCCATCTCTGGAAGACTTAGCATGAATGGATGTCTCCACTCCTGGATCCTCTACATGCGGCTGCTCCGAATCAGTCTGAGTCTCCTCCTCCTTAGGAACTAAAAGTTCCTCCTTTGCATGAAACTTGAGCTCCCTCTCAAGTGATACTCAAATGGCTTTCTGCTCGTTGAAATTTAGATCTCTACGTACCACTGTCCTATGAATGCTAGGCAGGAACACCCGATAGTTGTGGGTTGTATCAGTGTACCCCACAAGTATCCCAAACTCAGCTATTGGATCTAGCTTCGTCCGAGCATGTTTGGTCACATGGCAATAAACCGATGATCCAAAGATCCTAAAGTGACTTACATCTGGTCACTTCCCATAAAAGGCCTCTGTAGGTGTCTTCATACCCAGTATAAGGTGCGGGATTATGTTCTGCAAGTATACTATTGTATTGCATGCCTCAGCCCACAAATGAAGTGGTAGGCTTTGGTCATGCAACATCACTTGAGTTGCTCCCACAATCGATTTGTTCTTCCTTTTGGCCACCCCATTTTGCTGTGGGTTATGGGGTGTCATCAACTCCCGTTTAATTCCTTCTGTTGTGCATAAGTCCTTAAACTATTGGGAGACATACTCTCCACCATTATTGCTATACAAGGCTTTTATTTTATTTCTAGATTATTTCTCTTCCAAGGCTTTAAACTCACAAAACCTTAAGAAGGCCTGATCCTTCTTCTGCATAAAGTAGATCCAACATCTATGATAAAAATCATTAATAAAAATAACATAGTACCTTTGTTTTGCAATGGAGGCTATAGAGAATGGCCTACACACATATGTGTGAACTCGCTCCAGGATTACTCCAGCTCTACTGTCTCGATCCTGAAAGGAATATTTCACATACTTACTCAAGGTACAATCTTTTCATGTATCCGTCTGCTCCATTTTTCCCTTAGGAAGTCCGGTAGAAATGTGCTGCATGATCTTCAAGGCCCCATGGTTCAAGTGGCCCAATCTTATATGCCATAGCTCACCAACATCTTGACTTTACACCACCTCTGCTTTGGAAATCAATGCAACACAGCCATCTACTTCTAGCTTGTAGAGATTCTTTACTTGAATCCCAATTCTCTTGGTCTATCCAGTAACGATATGCCTCAGGAATACCTTTCCTTTACTAAAGACTACACCATAGCCTTTCTCTTCCAACATAGCAACATACACAAGATTCTTCTTCGGACCCGGTACATACTTTACATCAGTCAGGGTGAGAGGAGCTCCATGCTCCCTTTGAAACACAACCATACCTTCACTTGAAAAATTGTACTTTCCATCATCACCCATCTCAATCCGAATCTAGAGATCCTTCTCCTCCAAGGTACTGAAAAGATTCTTGTCGCTAGACATGTGGAAAGAGGCTCCACTATCCAGGTACCAAACACATCCCACCATGGATGAAACCATGCATGCGATGAGAGAGAAATCCGATTCGAACTGTGAGGCCAGTGCCTCAGATCCCTTTGAGGATCCCTTCTTGGATTTATTCTATGGACAATTCGTAGCATAATAGCCCACCTCATGGCAATGAAAGCATCGCACTTTCGATTTGTCAAACTTCTTCCTACCATGGGAAGAACTGGATTTGGGATGGGATGCCTTCCCTTGCCCTTTCCTCACCTTACTTGCTAAGGCTAGATTTTCTTCATCATCTTGCTTTGATGAAGATCCATCTCTGGTGCTTCTTCTTATCTCCTCCTACATCAGATCCGACCAAAGTCGTTCCCAATCTGGCAGTTTCTCTCTTCCATTTACTGAGTCTTGGTAGTTATGCCAGCTCTTAGGAAGACTGAGGAGAGCAAGACTCACCATGTCATCATCGGTTGTCGTGATCCCTACACTTCCAAGTTTAAAGCTATAACTAGGGTCTCTCACACCTCTAATTATCATACATTAATAAATCAATCCAGGAACGTTTTGCTATTGCAAAGAGTAACTCAATTCGAGGCTATTCGTCTGAGTAATGCTTAGTAGTATAGCATTCAGAAAATACAAAAGTAAATAGATGCTAAACTGTAACTAAATTATCCCAAAAGATAGAATCACACAAGACATTTGATCAGTCAAGGGTACGGAAACGATAACCCATCCCTCTAGAAACTAATAGAAAGGAAATTAGAGCATGGACCATAGGTTTGGGAGCTAGGTAGCATCTGCTGAGGCTCACTATAGCCTTAGACCTTCTCTCACACCAGAACAACAAAGACAAGTAAATAGAACGATAGAAGGTAAAATGGAACAACAATCAAAAGAACTAAATCTCGCAAGTCAAAACCAATGATTCACACTCTGATATAACATTCTTTTCCCCTCAAGCAAACTGGATGGAATATACTTTATGGAACAACACTCATTGATGAATTATGGAACAACAATAATCAACCATATATACACGCCTCGCATTAATACAGTAATCTGAGAATGAAGGATAATATAACTATGTTTCTAAACATAGTAACATTACTTTCAAGTTCCAATAATTGTTATTTCACATGGATCCAATGACAGTAACATTCATACCAATGCTTTGTAACAGAAATAGCTGGTTAAAGACGCAAATCAACTTTGAAGAGATCCAATTACACAGTGCAGAGTCATTACACGGAAAAATCATTAATGTATTGATCATAACAGAGCATAGCATAACATATGAAAGATGTATCAGATTATTGAGTAATAAAGATAAGAAAACAACACATAAATCACAGTATAATGATACAAAAGCAAGTGTCCTTCGGAACCGGGCCCTTAGCTGCCAATGGTACACCGCCTTAGGTTACTCCAAACACAGAGATGAAATAAATGCCAAGTCTTTTATATTAATGCATCAACAAATGTATACTAAACCAGGTCTCAGTGAAACTCAATGATCAAAATTTTGTCTGAAAACGAAAATTACAAAAGCGGTCATCCCCTTGCTCAACGACATTGTTCCTTTATATAAGAGTAACGGCGGAGGTATCTAGATAACAAAGATAAGTAAAATAGCGATCCCTGAGGATCGAAGATCCTGAGGGATTCGCCAATCGGTTAATCCTTTACTTTTCTTTCTCGCGTTTGCCGACTCAGTATCCCTCCTTCCTTTCCTGGGTTATTCAGCTCTGATTTACTCGATCTTGTTCGCATCCGGTTCCATTCTGGAGGGACAGCAATTATTCTTCCTCTATTTTTCGCTTTTGGATGGCAACTCCTTGCTTCCACTTCTCTCTGTATAGAAAAACAAAAATTATTAGTGATTGAGCTTCCCATGTTAATTCTTGCACATTTTATTAAAATCCTTTATCCCTTTTGAATTCACAATGCAGAAAAGGTTACAAATATTACTGAAAATCCACTAAATTGTTTGTCAAAAGCATACCTTTCAAGTGCTCCCCACACCCCCTGCTTACCCTGTTTCATGCCTCATGAAACATTATAGTTGACATGCAAGGCGGTGAGAGAATAGGCCGGAGAGGGGATCTCATGAGGAGGCTGACAACCGTGATGAGAAACTAGATTATCAAAGAACTGATTTATTTGATCTGCAGGAATTTCATACAAGGCCTGATATCCGGGTGCAGGGTGCCAAATAATTGGACTACGAAATTGAAACCCCAACCAGGATGGCCCTGCTTGCAGAATACGTTCCCCATAAAAGTTCAATCGGCTGGCAGCTAGCTCAAAATTCTCATATTTGAATGGTTCCCTGAGTTGGATGTTTGGGCTAGAGGTCCGGTATCAGAATTTTGCAGCATCGATGGCAAGGTCTTTAATAGTCAGAAAATATTCCAGACTATGTCGGATCAAGTCTTTGTGCATGGGTCCTAATATCTCGATGACACCCGGGGTCCTCATGAGGCTCCTATGCTCTCTCCATAGCGTCACTGGGTTTCTAGGTTCGACTCGCACCCATAAGTCTAGGCTATTCTCCTGCCTCTGAAAGGTGTTATAAGCTCTGAGCCATTTCAGCTGATTAACCCCAAATGAGATGAAGGCTTGGAATTGTATATCGCCAACAAAAGGGCCAGGATTTAAATCAGTATTCTGGTCTAGCACGAGGTTGTGCAAGTAAAATTCACACAATAATCTTTGAACCTTAATTCCATAATGCTTGCAACAATCTATAAAATCATTAACAGTATTGATGTGGATAGGGGCACCTGCCCTAACGGCTTTTATTTTCAATTGCAAATATCGTTCAAGCAAAAATAAAGCATAATTTTTAGCAGGGGCCCTACAGGTCAAAATGTCATTATACAAGGAACACACATTGTCCATCTGCTTAATAACACTATCTAATCGATGAGTTACCTTAGCAACCTTTTCTTGCTCCTTTTGCCATCCTTCGAAGGCCTAGCTCTTGGACTGACTAATATCCCGAAGTTGTTGTTGTAGCTCTTCGTATTTCTCCCAGGGGACTGTTTTTTCTCTCAGCTGCTCAGCTTCTTGCTGAGCTTGCTTCATCATTTTGTGCAAGGTCCTTGTTTTTGGATCCTTTTTCCATAAAGCCGTAGAGGCTGGGAATTTTACCTGGACCTTTTTGTTATGCTGCTTAGAGTTTAGAACCTGAATTACCCCTGAGGGTGGTGCTTCTGTTTGGGTCTTCTTGCTCTGTTTTTCTTTCTTAACACGAATAAAAGGTTGTTGTGGTCCCCCTGTCGTTGGAGCCTCTTGTTGTTCCTCTACCTCAATTGGGATGTCCATTCGTTCTTCAAGGTCAGATGGAACAACAGTCTGTCGCTCAACGATATTTGGAACAACAGTCTGTTCTTCAATGTCATTTGGAACAACAATCTGTTCTTCAATGTCATTTGGAACAACAGTTTGTTCTTCGGCAGTAGGTCTCCTAATGGGGTTTCGACCAACATAACGGCTATAGGTTTGTCGTCTTCTTGTCCTCCGAGATTTTACTACAGTGGCCCTCTTTCTTTTCCTTGCGGTCCTTTGTATCCTCAAGTTGGCTTTCAGAATTCGAATTTGCTGTCGGAGCTTGGCTATAGTGCCCAGCAACCTCTGCTATTTCCTCCTTAATTTCTTAATTTCTATTGCCTCGACAGAGGGTTTATGACTGGCCCTTAAATCTGCTTCTTCTCCGTCTGGAATTTCTTCCAGTGCCTTGGGAACAGATTGTTCCTGATTGGTGTCTCCTATTTCATCATCATAAACGGGTAGGTTTTCTTCTCCTGCCTTTTCTGCATGCACTTTCTCAGGTATGTCTTCCTCCGAGGGTCTGTCAGGGATGCCTGCTGTGCTGGAGGGTTGGCCATACTCCCCCATATTGGCCAGGACTGCTGCCAATTCCTCCTCACCCACAGGGTCCTGCAGCGGGCTACCCCTGGCTGTACTACTTCCTCTTCTTGATTGACCTGCTCGGTGGCTGCCTTGGAGTGTTCAGCTTCTGTTTCCGTCCCAGAGTGCTCGTCCCATTCCTCAATTCCTCCTCCAGGTTGCTCAGCCTCGGCCCTTGATTGCTCAACATTTTCTTCGGAGGGTCCTCCTTCTGGTTCTGGAGGTTCATCCGCAATCTTGATTGGCTGGGTAGTGGTTCCCTAGATATTTTCCAGCCTTCCTCATATCCGGGCCAGCAGGGCTGATTTCCTTGGTCTCTCAGGTTGTTCGGGTGTACCAGCAACGTGCTTCTCTACTACCGATTCTCTGGGTTCCTCTGGTCATTCAGGCGTATTAAAGGATTGCTTTTGTTTTGGAGCAGCATGTCTTTCTGATGCCAATTCCCTGCATTTATCTGATCGTTCCAGCGTGTTGGAGGAATGTTTAGGTTTTGGGGGTGGTGCAGCCAATCCCCCCTCGACTATTGCGATAAGTTCCTCCCAGCTGCTCTATTGTTGGGTGAGACTGTGGCTCACTATCAATCGGATCAGTCGATGGTGGCTAATGACTACTTCTATGTGCTGTGCCTTTTTCAGGCTTCGGGCCGCATCATGTAATAATGAATTTAAAAGTGCAGGGAGATTTACAGAAAATTTTCCTTTCAAAACAGCTAAAAGTTTCAGATGACGTGGTCTTACCACATCTTTCCTCCCTTCGCAAGTGATGTAGCTCTGCACTATCTTTGCTAACTCGGTCCAGGGTACCCCTAACGTTGCCGGCAGAACTCCCTTCCCTTTGACTGTCAAGCTTTGACCTTCATCCTCGAAAATATCCATAGCCTTTTGTAATCTTTCTTTCTTCAGTGTCCATATGGGTCCGGCAGCTGGTAGTCCCGAGACTTCTGCGATGATGTGACCGCTATCCGTTTTTCTCTTACTATGGAGTAGTTCTCCTACAAATTTTGCAGGAATTCCAACGCCGCTAGTTCATTTGATTCTTGTAAGCGACTGAAATAATTCAGCCACCTTGCATTTTCCAGGATTTCGCGGGCAGCAGCGAAGACTGTCAACTCCTGAGGTTCGCTTCGGACCATCTTTCCCCCCATGATTCCACTCAGAATTCTTAATGGAACAGCAACTGCCTATGCTGTTTGAGACGCAGAGAGGGTGATCATCGTCAAATTTTGGAAAAGAACATAGAGCATGCAACAAAAAAAGGATCGTGGACGACAATTTCCGTAAAATAGAATTATCATACCGTTAAACCATGCCATACCTTCGTACATTATCTTGCCCGAATGGTGTGCAGACACGTAATCCATGGAGTAATGAGGTTACCTCCCCCCCGCGATCTGATAGGCTGTCCCCAGTCGTCAAATAGAGGAGCAGCAGCCATTCGGAAGTCAAGTCATAAAGAGACAACATATGAAATTATGCCATGTTTTAGAAAAACAACGAAATACCGAAATCGAGGCAAAAAGGTAGATTGTGTTTTACATAAGAGCCTGCATGATATAATGAGAGGTCGGGGGATGGGACGTCTGTCAAGCGTACAAAATATCCAGTGGTCATTGTCAGTTCCATTGCCATGATTGGTGGTAATGAGTATTCATGCGATATATACATCAGGGCATGAAATATGATCTATTCAAAGGATATAAGAGACAAAAAAGTATTGATATCATACCTGTTGGTGTAACCATTACAACTTCAATGCCATTAACAGAGCTCTGCTACCAACAGGTGTTCATAACCTTGGCAGAGTTGTTTATTTCACCCTCCGGAACCATGATCCTTTGTGTGTATTCTGAAGAGTGCTTTGTCAAAATGTAGGCCATTATGCTGGCTTGGTAACTAGATAGCCATAATGCCATTATAAAAGGTAGGCGCGAAACGTGGACAGGCCGGCTCGTGATGAGACCCCCTGTTCCAAGGTTTGTTTATTTAGTATACCTTTGGACCATATCCCTGGTGTGGTGGCCGTAATGGGAATGCCACTTCGCTTCCATCCTTATGATCATGGTAGGCTGGCTCTCGATGAGAGCCCCTATCCTGCATTTGACAATTTCATATTTTCTTTTTCTTTTTCTTTTTTCAGAGCACCTTTTTATTTTATTTATTTACACATAAGGGTGGTTCCGCACTCCTTAAGAGCGGGGAATGGTGGAAGAAGTCTTATCATGCCAACAGACAGATATAAATCCTCTGCTCTTACTCCTGAGTAATAATCAAAAAAGATTTTTAGGGAAATCGTCATGATAAAGATCACCAACCGGAGCGCCGGTAATAAGACAATGACAACGAAGATGAAAAGTTAGTGTCCCTCCTCTTGTCCTCTTATCAATACTAGGCTTTATACAGATGGCGATTTATGATCTGCTGACTTCGGTATATCATGATTTATGTTCATCGCATAAGTCCATAGTTGTATCTAAAAGACTGGGGAGAAAATGGGCGCAAAGCATCCTCAACAAGAGCAAAAACATGTCGATGGTGTTCCTCAGAGAAGAATCCATGTAGACAAATTCGTGGGATGTCGTTTCTTTGAAAGGAACAACAGAAAATCACGAATGTTGTTCCTTTTAAGAAAGGAACAACAGAAACACTCAAATGCTGTTCCTTTTAAAAAGGAACAACATACGTACTCAGGTGCTATTCCTTTTGAAAAGGAACAGCAAAATCACTCAAGTGCTGGTCCTTTTGAAAAGGAACAACAAAAACACACAAGCGCTGTTCCTTTTGAAAAGGAACAACAAAATCACACAAGTGCTGTTCCTTTTGAAAAGGAACAACAAAATCACACAAGTGTTGTTACTTTTGAAAAGGAACAGCAAAATCTTCACAAGTGTTGTTCCTTTTGAAAAGGAACAACAAAATCACACAAGTGTTCCTTTTGAAAAGGAACAACGAAAAATTCACAAGTGCTATTCCTTTTGAAAAGGAACAGCAAAATCACACAAGTGCTATTCCTTTTGAAAAGGAACAGCAAAATCACACAAGTGATGTTCCTTTTGAAAAGGAACAACAAAAACTTCACAAGTGCTGTTCCTTTTGAAAAGGAACAGCAAAAACTCACACGTGCTGTTCCTTTTGAAAAGGAACAACAAAAACACACAAGTGTTGTTCCTTTTGAAAAGGAACAATAAAAACACACCAGTGTTGTTCCTTTTGAAAAGGAACAGCAAAAACACACAAGTGTTGTTCCTTTTGAAAAGGAACAACAGAAACACACCAGTGCTGTTCCTTTTGAAAAGGAACAACAGAAACACACAAGTGTTGTTCCTTTTGAAAAGGAACAGCAGAAACACACCAGTGTTGTTCCTTTTGAAAAGGAACAACAGAAACACACCAGTGCTGTTCCTTTTGAAAAGGAACAGCGAAAACACACTAGTGTTGTTCCTTTTGAAAAGGAACAACAAAAACACACAAGTGTTGTTCCTTTTAAAAAGGAACAACAAAAACACACAAGTGCTGTTCGTTTTAAAAAGGAACAGCAAAAACACTCAGAATGCAAAAGAAAAATCAAGAAAACATATATACAAGATGTTATGTACAAGTTGTGGAAAAATGAATTCCTTACTAAATTATAGGTGAGGAAGATTTCACTTCCTCTCCTAAAATTTCCATATCAATGTCTTGACGTAGCTGCTGACAGAAGGATTCCCGAGTGAGTGGCTTTCGATAGAGACGAACTCGGTGGCCATTTACCTTGAATGCATATCCAGAACCGTCAATTTTGATCAGAGTAAGGGTCTCATTATCACGTACTTTTTGGATTTCATATGGTCCTAACCATCGAGTCTGAAGTTTCCCCAGGAAGTCCTGAAACCGAGAGTCATATAACAGAGCCCAGTCTCCTTCGTGAAAGGATTTGTTCTTGATAAGTGCATCATGACATTTAGCTCGCTGCTGTTGAATCAATGCTATATTTTGTAATGCAGAGAGCCTGATTTCGTCCAATTCATTAATCTGTTGTAATCGATTGATTTGTGCCTCACTCAGATCTAGGCCGACTTCCTGTGCAGTTCGTAGCGTCTGGATTTCGAATTCTATGGGGAAGATTGGTTGTTTTCCAAACACTAATTGATAAGGCGAATAGCCTGTAGTACTTCTCCATGTGGTTATATAGGCCCACAGCGCCTCGGGTAGTCGAGCGGCCCAATCACGCCTATGCGATGCAATGGTTTTTGTTAAAATTGATTCTATTACCTTATTACTACTTTCTACTTGCCCATTTGCCTGCAGATGGTATGGGGTAGTGATCTTATGTTGGACATGATAATTGTTAAGTGTTGCAGCTAATTTATTTCCAACAAATTGTGGTCCACCATCTGTAATTAGTTCTCTCGGAAGTCCATAATGTACAAACAAATGGAACAAGAATTGTATTACAGAGTCTTCTGTAGCCTTAGGTAATGATTCGGCCTCGACCCATTTAGTAACATAGTCTGTTGCCACCAGAATGTATGTCCTCTGATTTGATGATGGATTAATGGGTCCGACGAAGTCAAGAGCCCATCGTTCAAATGGGTCAATGACCAATTGTGGTCTCAGAGGCATTTCATCGACTTGGCCAGGTCGTCCTGCTCGCTGGCAGCTGTCACAGGCTTGTGCAAATTTTTTCGTATCTTTGAAAATTGTAGGCCAATAGTATCCCATTTGCAATACTTTATGTGCTGTTCTCTTTTCAGCAAAGTGTCCCCCGCATGGACCGTCATGGCAAGCTTTTAAAATGTTGAAGATTTCGTCTTCTCGAATACACCTCCTAATTTTTATATCTGCCCCTGTGTGGAACAAATGGCCTTCAATCCACGAAAATCGAGTGCTCTTCTGAACAATCTGCTTACGTTCCTGAGGGGTTAAGTGTTTTGGTAGCTTACCTACTGCAAGGTAATTGGCGACATCGGCATACCAGGGTGTTCGAACAGCAACAGCAAACATGTGCTCATCAGGAAATTGATCTTCCACTGCTGATGTTTCAATTGATTTCGGTATTCGTGAGAGAAAATCGGCTACAAGGTTCTCCTTGCCAGGTCGATCCTTGATTGTGATATCGAACTCCTGCAATAAGATCAACCATCTGGTTATTCTAGCATTCGTAACAGGTTTATTTTCCAAATATTTGATAGCAGAATGATCTGTATATAACACAACGGGATAGCCTGTCATATAATGTCTAAATTTGTTAACAACATGTATTACAGCTAGGAATTCCTTTTCAGTGACAGTATAATTCAGTTCGGCAGAGGATAAATTTTTGTTGATATAGTAGATAGCATATGGTTTTTTGTCCTCTTCTTGCCCCAGGACTGCACCAATTGCTGTATCCGAGGCATCTGATGAGATTTGGAATGGTAAATTCTAGTTTGGTCCTCGAAGGACTGGGGCTGTTGATACAAGCTTCTTTAATTCCTTAAAAGCCTAGTTGCATTTTTCTGTCCACAAGAAATCAACATTGCTAGTTAGAGCATACAGAGGTGCAACAATACGTGAGTAATGTTCTATAAATTGTCTATAATACCTAGAAAATCCAAGAAAACTGCGTACCTCTGTTTGAGTAGTGGGGGTAGGGATAAGCAAAAGAATTTGGATTTTGGCCGGGTCTACCTGGATGCCAGTTGCTGAAACATAGTGCCCTAGAATGAGCCCTTCTGTCATCATCATGTAACATTTTTCGTGGATCAGACAAAGCCTGGTAGCGATACAACGTTGCAGGACTTTTTCCAGGGTATCTAAAGCTGGGTCAAAATCATCTCCATATGGTGTAAAGTCATCCATGTACACCTCAAGTCCATCGTTTATTAAATCTGCAAAGATGCTAAGGACAACCCTTTGGAATGTAGCAGGGGCATTACATAGGCCGAAGGGTAGAACTCGATAGGCAAACATTCCCCAAGGGCAAGTAAAGGTAGTTTTATCCTGGTCTTCAGGGGCAATTTGGATTTGGTTGTATCCGCTGAAGCCGTCCAGGAAAGAAAAGAATTTCTTTCCTGCCAGAGTGTCCAATACTTGGTCTATGAATGGGAGAGGGAAGTGATCCTTCTGTGTGGCTTTATTTAACTCCCTGTAATCCACGCAAATTCTCCATTTTCCATTTTTCTTGGGTACCACCACCAGGGGAGAGACCCATTTACTGTCGGAGATAGGATAGATAAAATTAA
>APFE030670500.1:62803-102652 GCA_000404065.3 Pinus taeda | reverse complement strand
AATGATATAACTATGTTGCTAAACAGAGTAACGTTACTTTCAAGTCCCACAAATATTATTTCACATGGATCCAATGACCAATGACAGTAACATTCATACCGACACTCTGTTACAGAAATAGCTGATTAAAGATGCAATTCAACCTTGAATAGATCCAATTATATAGTGCAGAGTCATTACATGGAGAAATCATTCATATATTGGTCATAACAGAGCATAGCATATCATATGAAAGATGTATCAGATTACTAAGTAAATAAAGATAAACAAACCACACACAAATCACCGTATAATGATACAAAAGCAAGTGTCCTTCGGAGTCGGGCCCTTAGCTGCCAATGGTACACCGCCTTAGGTTACTCCAGACGTAGAGATGAAATAAACACCAGTCTTTTATATTAATGCATCAACAAATGTATAACAAAACCAGGTCTCAGTGAGACTCGATGATCAAAGTTTTGTTTTGAAACTTAAAATTACAAAAACAGTAGTCTCCCTTTGCTCAATGACGTTGTTCCTTTATATAAAGGTAATGACGGAGGTATCTAGATAATCAAAGATAAGTAAAACAACAATCCCTCAAAATCGGAGATCTTGAGGGATTCGCCAATCGGTTAATCCTTCTCTTTTCTTTCTCGCATTCGTCGTCTCGGTATCCCACATTCTTTTCCTGGACTATTCAACTCTGATTTGCTCGATCTTGTTTGCATCCGATTCCCCTCTGGAGGGACAGCAGTTATTCTTCCTCTTCTTCTCGCTTTTGGACGGAAACTCCTTGCTTCCACGTCTTCCTACATAGAAAAACGACAATTATTAATAATTGAGATTCCTTTGTCAATTCTTGCACATTTTATTAAAATCCTTTATCTTCTTTGAATTCACAATGTAGAAAAGGTTACAATTATTATTGAAAAACCACTAAATTGCTTGTCAAAAGCATACCTTCCAAGTGCTCCACAGAATGAAGTGGTGAACATGACCTAGAACTTGATTCTGATATTTATCCTTTGGTCAATCTAGAAGGAACACAACCACCAAATATTATGTGATAAAAAGCTCTCAGTTGCAAACTTGATGGAAGAAATGTGTCGTCAACTTAAGGAATGATTCAGATTTAAACAAGAACGCAACAAATTACAGAGATAACCATAAACACAGATATGCAGCAGAAATAATACTTATTTCATTAATGTAAAATACTAAAATATGTTTACAAACATAAATGGAAATAAACCAGCTAGGGCAATGGTATCTTATCTCTGAGAAGATATGTGGCAGCTACATGCCTCTGAACTATGTTACAATGAGGCTCGAAGGCCTATTTATTGTTGAGAAATAATGGAAAACCCTAAACATCCAAAAACCTAACCCTAGAAGACGAAATACCAAACTGTAGGCCTTGTTTGGGTAAATTGGTACATCAACTTCCTGGGGTAATAAATTTGGTTGTTTGACGCGCACAATATCTGGTTAGAAAGATCTATCTGAGAACTACAACTTTGAGAAGATAAACATCGGTCCATCGACCCATGTTGCTCCTAGTTTTCCCAAAAAACATCGTTTAGGGCCTCAAAACGACTCTGGAAGTTCGAAACCCAAAAAACTGCTAAAAATAGTAAATTGTGCTACAATTAAGGAAATTGAAAATCTGAAAGAAACAATGGTGGGGGTCCAAGTGGACTTGGTGGGTGGCCACCAATATCCACCTAGATCATTCCTCCCCCCTTAAGAAGCAATGGTCCCCATTGCATTGAGTTCCTCCATGAGATGAGGAAACTTCTATTGAACTTGGTCCCTGGTGAGCCACTTGCCCTGGTGAAGGAATTGGCCTACTTTAACATCTCGATACAGTTGAATATTATGCTAGTGAGTGTGCTCAATTTGCGTTTCCATGATCTGATCAGTTGCAGCTTGTTCCATGCAATCCGGATTTATCTTTGTGGGTGTGAGTTGTTCTGCAATGTTGGATGTGTCTAGTAACGGTGGAATGTATGGTCGAAGGCAGTCCACATTAAACACTAGGTGCGGGCCAAGGAATGGGGGAATGTTGAGCTCAAATGCATTGTCTCCCATAGCCTTGGTAATGGTGTAAGGACCATATCGGAGTGGTCTAAGTTTCTGATAGGCTCCGGTAAGGCGTTCCTTTTGCAAATGAAACCAGACTTTTTTGCCCACTTCAAACTTGTGTGGCACCTGATGTTGATCATGTCGCTGCTTGTACTTGGCATTTGATTTCTCCAGAATGTCATGGACTTGCTGGAAAATATGCTAGATGTGCTCAATGAATTTTTTTGCCTTATCTGTTTCAAATTGGACAAGAGCCAAATCTATGTGAGTTGCTGCAAATGGCATGGCCACATCAATGGGACATAATGGCTGGAATCTCAAGCCTACCTAAAAAGGGTTTTGGCCAATCGAGCTATGGAGAGATCAGTTGTAGTTGTGTTGAACATAGGGGAGGCTCTCGTCCCATGTGCATGGATGCTTTGAGTTGTACATGTGCAAAATGTGTACAATCATTCTATTGACAACCTCTATCTGGCCATCAGTTTGAGGATGGAAGGCTGTCAACTTAGTGAGTTTGGTGTCCATAATCAACAAGAGACTGGACCAAAATGTATTAAGGAACCTATTGTCCCGATCTAAGATGATAAACTGTGGGATCCCAAAGTGTACCCACACTCTTTCAAAGAAGAGTTTAGCAGTGGCTTTTGCTATGATATTCTTCTTACAGACTGCCATAATGGCCATCTTTGAGAACCTGTCGATGACCACAAAAACACAGTCGTTTCCATGCTGAGTGGAAGGAAGGCCTTACATGTAATCCATGGAGATGGATTCCCAAGGTCGACTAGGGGTAGGCAGCGAGGTATAGATGCCTTGCTTCTTGATGGTCGATTTGGCAATGGCATAGGAAATGCATGATCTAATGTACTTCCCGACATCATGTTGAAGATTTTGCAAATAGAAATACTTTTGCAGTACTGCCACCATTTTCTCGACCCCAAAATGCCCAACCGCTCAACTGTAATGTGCTTCCCAAATCATCTTGGCATGCTCACTTGAAGGAACAAAAAGGTGACCCAGGTGGCATAACGGGGCATCCTGGAGGTGAAAATCTAGAACATGCTGACCCTCCAAGAGTGTCTGGTATGTGAGGCTGAATTCTAGGTCACTTTTGTAGAGAAGTGGCCAATCAGAAGTCTCATGCCCATAAGAGTTGAGCATGGTGGTTAACACCATGATCGGTGGTCAATTAAGGAAATCTACAACATTATTGGTGCTGCCCTTCTTATACTTGATACTCAAATGGAACTGTTGCAAGTATGTGGACCACTTCTAATGGCAATCATTCTGTAATTTCCCTTGGGTCTGTATGAACTGCAGGGGTTAGTGGTCTATGTGGATGACCATTTCATTCCCCAAAATGTAATGCTTCTATTGTCGGTAGGCCTGTGCAATGGAATACATCTCTTTTTCATAAGTGGGATACTTCCGAACTACATCTAAAAGTGTCTCACTATGATATGCCATTGGATGCCCGTGTTGAGGAAGCACTGCCCCAATAGAATAGTTAGAGGCATCTATCTCAACCTCAAATGGTTTTTGCAAGTCTAGTAATGCGAGCACTGGTGTCGAGCAGAGGTGATCTTTCAACTCTGTGAGTGCCTTCTATTGAGATTCAGACCAAAAGAATTTTTCTTTCACTCCTCCCTTGGTGACTTGACTCAAGGACCAAGTGATATGAGAAAATCCCAACACAAACCTGCGGTCGAAGTTGGCAAGACCTAGAAAGCTGTGGAGATCTGTCAAAGTGTTTGGAGATGGCCAATCCCGAATGACTTGGATCTTGGTTGGATCTACATGCAACCCATGTTCATCAATAATGTATCCCAAATACTGAACCTGGGTCATGCCAAAAGTGCATTTATCCAAATTGGCACATAACTTGTGTTGCCGCGGTGTTTGGAGAACCTGTCAGATGTGGTGGAGGTGCTCTTCCCAACTCTGACTGAAGATCAAGATGTCATCCAAGTATACCACTACAAATGAATTGGTGAATGGACGCAAGATGTCATCCGTTAGCCTCATGAAGGTTGCAGGAGCATTCGTCAATCTGAAAGGCATAACCAATCAATCGAAAAGACTCTCCTTGGCTTTGAAGGTAGTCTTCCACACATCGGAGGGTTCGATTGGTACTTGGTGATATCCTGACTTCAAATTGATCTTGTTAAAATATTTTTCCCACTTTAGTTCGTCCAGGAGGTCATTAATCCATGGATCGAGTACCTATTACGGACAGTGATCTTGTTCAATGCCCGATAGTCAATATAGAGTCTCTAAGTCCCATCCTTCTTCAATACCAACACGATCGGGCTCCCACAAGGTGATGAACTTGGACAAATGTAACCTTTCTACAGCAACTCCTGAATCTGCCTCTTGATTTCATCGTTCTCCATAACCGAGCCCCGATAGATTGGTCCATTGGGCAGCAGCGCACTTGGGGTCAAATCAATGGAGTTCTTGACCTGATAATGCAGAGGAACCCCTACGACGGAGGTGAAGATGTCCTCGTACTCCTCCACGACCTTATCCATCTGTAGTTGTCGTGCGGAGGGGCCCTGTCTAGAGGCCGTGGCCACTTCCTTCTTCTTTCCTTGAGGGCGTATCATCAAGAAAACAAATTTCCCAATTTTGGAAATGAGCTTACTACATTGTTTTGTAGTAACAAAAAAGATTGCGGTAGGCGGTGCTACCTCCAGTATCCTGTACAACTTATTTCCCAAAGTAACAATAACAGCACGGGGCCTTGATTCATACATAGCATGTCACTTTCACAAGTATGGTTGTCCTAATAATACATCACAAACTTCAAGGGGAGCAATGTCACATAATACCTCATTTGTGAAGGGCTTGATGTTGTATGCAAGGCGACACTGTTGGCTCACGCGAAGATCCCGTCCTTGGTGAAGCCACCTGATGGTGTACAGTTGTGGATGTGATGTGGTCGGTAAGCCTAGCCACTTCACGACCTCTACCAAAATGAGGTTCTTTTGGCTTCCGCTTTCGACAATGAACTATAGTGGGGAGCCCTTTACCCACATCTAGGAGTGTAAGAGATGCTCCTCCTCCTCTGGATCTTCGAGTTCCTCCTTCTGGATCTTCGTGGTGGCAATGGTGGCGTTGGGATCCGCATCAATAATCTGCTTCCATTTGTCATTCCCCTTATCGGGTTCTGACTCAGAGTCAGAACATGCATCTCATTCTGAAACCTAAAGCTCGGTCACCAGTGACTGCTTGGTCCAACATTCACTTTTGTTGTGAGTGGAGCTCTTATGGAACTCACACCACTTTCCCGTGTCCTTTTTCGGCTTCGCAACACTGTTCTTTGCTTGTAGCTTTAGTGGGTTGTCTTGGGCCACCCTGCCTTGGCTTTGTCCTTTGTTCTGTGGTCTGGGGGCACCTTTCCCTTGCTTCAGATTCGTAGATCCAAAGTCTCGCTTCTTCTGTTTAAACTTTTGCTTGACCTTGATGGAATATTGGTATGCCGTGCTGAGCGAGGAGATGTTCAGGAATACTATTTCTTCCTAGATGTACTTGTGCAAGTAGCTGCAGTATTTGAGTACCAAATGCTGCTCTGAATCCTTGATACCCAACTTTGTGCGAAGGGTATGGAAAATATTGGTAAACTCCAGCACGTCTTGGTCCCTTCCTTGCGAAGCGTAGTCCACTTTATGTATTGATCCTCATAGCTTCCAATAGGGTAGTAGTGCTCCTTGATGGCATCCCGAAATGAATTCCAAGTGGGTGCGGATGAAAATAGTGAGCCTGTACTATCATCCATCTACTGGTAGTAGGTTTCCCACCAGTCCTTGACGTGGGGGGCTGCTTTGAGAAGAGCAAAAATAATATTTTCCTGACTATAAAAATCATGAACAGAAAAATAACCCTCTAGCAGATTTAACCATTTATCGACAGCATCTACATCTATCTGACCCTCGAATATGGGGATTTCAAAATTAACTTGTACCTTAAATGGTGGGGCATTTCCAGAGTAGCTGTCGGAAGCCGATGCGTCGCCCCTGGGTAGCCGCTAAAGGATCTGGGTAAAGTCATCCATCATCGCATTCCTTTATCGCTCGAGGGCTTCTTCGAGCAAGATTTTGATAGGATCTTTGCCCCCTCATCTTTCTTTTCATCTACCATGGTAGGCCATCGAGATTTGCAAGGCTGGCCTTGCAAAGGTTCGACCAATTCAAGCCCTAACTCCTTATATCTCGACCTCGTTAGGGACATGCAAAGAAAAATACAGAAAAAGCATACTACTCTGATACCACTGATCTAGATTTAAACAGGAATGCAACAAATTATAGAGATAACCATAAACATAGAGATGCAGCGGAAATAATACTTCATTTCATTAATTTAAAATACTGAAATATGCTTACAAACAGAAATGGAAATAAACCAGCTAGGGCGATGGTAGCTTATCTCTAAGAAGAGATGTGGCGGCTAAATGCCTCTGAACTATGTTACAATGAGGCTCGAAGGCCTATATATTGTTGAGAAACAATGAAAAACCCTAAACATCTAAAAACCTAACCCAGAAGATGAAACACCAAACTGTGGGCCCTGTTTGGGTAAATTGGTACATCAACTTCTCGGGGTCGTAACTTTGGCATAGATCTTCATTTAACGTGTAAAATATCTCGTTAGAAATATCTATCCAAGAACTACAACTTTGGGAAGTGAAACATCGGTCCATGGACCCATGTTGCTCCCAGTTTTCCCAAAAAACGTCGTTTAGGGCCTCAAAACAGCTCTAGAAGTTCACGACCCGAAAAACTGCTAAAAGTAGTAAACTATGCTACAATTAAGGAAACTAAAAAGCTGAAAGAAACAATGGTGGGGGTCCAAGTGGACTTGGCGGGTGGCCACCAATATCCACCTGGATCAAGGAAACTATTGGTATCATAAGAATTCAAACCTCGAGGGAACAACCTTCCCCTTAGGAAGAGATAATTTTAAAGTTTTCGACCTGGATTACCTGAGTGGTTCCAACCAAAGACACAGAGAAATCCCTAGAAAGTTGAGCTCTATAGTGTGGTAGGCTCCTCTGGAGGGTTTCTGGAAATTGAATTTTGCTGGAGCATCCAAGGGCAACCCAGGCAAGGTTGAAGCCAGAGGAATCATTAGGGACATGACAGGTAAAATTCAAAGGTTATACTTCATCAATATGAGACAAGCCACAAAGAATGCAGCAGGGTTCCAAGCCTTGGAGCAGGGGCTGGAAACGTGCAACGAGGGAGAATGTTGAATGTAATAGTGGAGGGCGATTCTGCATTAGCTATCCAAGTGGCACGTTGACTGCAATGTGGTTCTCAAATGAATAAATTCACGAAGAATTGGCGCCTCGCCCAGATAATCCAAAGGATTAAGGAACACCTGGGGAGTTGAAAATGGTGGAGTTTGCTTAGTAAGATGCTCAAGTAATGCATTAGCAGAAAAAGTTGCAAACGAAGGGGTCGAGAGTAACAAGTTGATCACCGAGCTGGCTTGGAAGGACATGGTGGATGAATAGCTAAAGGATGACTGTCGAGCATTGGTGTAGCGAGATCACTCCACATCAGAAGGACGAAGTGACAAACACGAGGCAGACCAAGATCAGGGAAGTGGCCCACTTGGTTAATGAATATTTAATAATCACCATGATTCAACAAGTAGTTGTTGTTAGGGATGATCGAGGAGGTACATGTCGTCAAGATATTAAGGACAAGACGGTCGTTGATGGGAAGGAGCAAAACCCAGTTTCACTCAGTCGTCAGCAGGGAGGTCACATTAATAGGAAAGGATGGTTTAAGGAGTGGAGAAAGACAATGCCCAATGCGGAGTTGTACTGGGATAGGACAATGGCATTAATGAGTTTACACAAACTATATGCATAGGC
This sequence comes from Pinus taeda, assembly GCA_000404065.3. Taxonomy (NCBI): domain Eukaryota; kingdom Viridiplantae; phylum Streptophyta; class Pinopsida; order Pinales; family Pinaceae; genus Pinus; species Pinus taeda. The sequence goes on along the minus strand of APFE030670500.1, from coordinate 94,704 downwards.
GAATGAGGAGGAAGATGGCCCCATCCTCGCACGAATGTATTGTAACACAATAAGTAAGCAAAAGTTGCAGGAAATAAATGGGGAAGGTGCTTAAAGGACGGGGAAGAATGATTTGTTATGGATGTTCCTTTATTGTTATGGATGGAAGACACATTGATTGCATAGTGATTAGTGTGAAGTATACAAGGAAGAACAATGGTGAGAGAAATTTTGTTCATTAATGAATCACAGGCTCCAAGAAAGTTATGGCTAAGGGGAGAAATGTTGGTGGCAAGTCATGGGGGAGACCATGAGTGGATGCTCAAAGCTCCACGATGGGTAAGAAGACGATCATGGAGGATGCGATGAGGGAGGAAGCACTAAACTATCACATGATTGTCCTAGAGAAAGGCAAAAAGTTTGATGAAATTTGGGAAAATGAGGTAAGGTGCCTGTGAAGGAGCATCCCGGACAACAAAATTGAGGAAGAGGTCAGCTGGATTATAGACATAGGGAAATATCAAATGAGACAGATGGTCTATCAGAGAACCTTGGAGACGGCGTGGCACGTTAAAACCTTTGTGGGAAAGTTGCAGGCGAAGGCGATGGAAGAGAAAACAGACATCAAATGGAACACCAGCTGCAACTAAAGACAATTGAGAAGTGGTTGCGAGTTATAGAGGAGGCCCTCCAAAGGGTGGCAAACATAGAGCGTCTACAAGATGATAGAATTGGAGATATGAACAAAATGTTCTCAATTTACCTTAAATATATCCATAACCTGGATATCACACTGGCAGAGGGATAGGGAGATCCAGTCAGAATAAAGAAATATAGGGTCAGACAGTTAACTGGAGCTAGCGGTAAGTAACTAGCAATGCAGACAATAGGGACGGTTGCAACAGAAACTCTAGCGGAGAAGATTACACTTGTGTATGAGTCAGGTGTGGCGGAAGCTCCATCAATGTCCCTGGATAAATGATCATGATTTTGTGTCTATTTTGGTGTTATTTTGTTGTGTTGTTGTGTAGGCCGATTAATAGTAATATGATGATAAGTATGTATGTAGGTGTAGAACAGAAAGATATATTTACAGACAGACCGCCTTCAAGTGGTAAATGGCTAAGTAGTAGTAGAAGAAAAGAAAATTTTGCAGATATGACTAGAAGATACCATAGACAAAAAAGACCTTATGACATGTATGGCTAAGTTTTTGTGCAAGAGTATATTTTACTGCAGCTGGTATGGTTTCCAATCTGGCAGACCAACAAGTTATGATGTATTACACTATTCTATAGTAATATAAGGTTTTCTACTGACTTACAAAAAAACGGTGTTACAATATATATTTTGGAGTAAGTGTTTTGATACTGAGCATAAATTGATGTCTATCCACATTTACCAATCATTTAACTTATATAACTGTACTAATTTAATTTTAAATCTAATGATTTAATTTGAACATTTTCCTATATTAAATTATTAAAAAAATTCTTAACGCAATAATTAATATTTCTAACTAATTTTTTCAATTCAAAATAACATCGAATTTTATAACTTTATATTATTTCCATCTTATTTCTATAATATAATGGTTCTATATTTGTAAAGATATAATTTGTATGTATAATCTAATTACATCGAATATAACTTGAAAATATAATGTGTATCTATAATTTGATTACATCAAATAAATCTTGAGACTTTGGAGTGAGATTAATGAAAAAAAAATCGATGTCATCACATTAACTCTTTTAAGTGTATGTAATGTAACACTTAGCTCATTTATATGTTATGCACTTAAAATTTGTTAAATAAATTCTTACAATCACACCCCAAGTTACAAAGCAATTTGTAACTTAGAAATTACAAGCATAGAAATTGCCTCCATGTTTATCTTTAGAGTAAAGAACTCAAAAATCTGAGTGGACCATATATTCCACCCATACAAGTTTGGTAATCATAAGTTACATATCCAAATTAAAATCATTATTTGTAAAAACATATACATCATTAACCAAATCATTAATTGTAAAAACATGTACTATATTAACCAAAACCAACACAGAGTGTATTTTAATCAAAACTTAAATTGTTTGACATAATAAAGTTGTATCTAAAGGTCATTAAGCATCAAATAATAAATCATCCAATATCACCTTAAATGAATGGCTAGGAAAAAGCCAATTTAACTTTTCATAACAAATGCAATTCAATTGCATGTTAAAAGAAAGATTCTGGTTTGTATTAGAGCCAAAGCATGGCCAAGTCTAATCAAAGTCATAAGCATCAACTCAATTACCAAATGGACCATTTTTTGGTTTTGTAATTTTTAAGTTTAATATTTTGGAAAATAATCATAATAGCGTTGTTTTAGTTTTGTTAATTGGGTTTAGTTTAAGTTGTTGGTTTGAGGGGGCCTGATCCAGGTTTAGAGTTAATTAGCCGAACAAATCCCTATGCTACTATCCTTTTCAGCAACAGCCCACGGAGCACAGACTGAGGTCTTACCCGAAGCAGTATAGGGGGATGCTGGAACCAAGTTTCCGCACCCTTAAGATATCTGAGGGGTTGATTTAGTCCAACTGTAAATACCTGCATGCAGGTCACTTTGCACATTATCCTGACCTGTGAGGCCTTCCCTATTTGTTATAATTACCTTCACGCAGCCCTCACTAGGGGCTGAGGTGATTTCGCGCTGCCCTAGTAGCGATATGTGCTACTTCCCCAAGTTACACCGTGTAGCTTACTTATCTTCTTATAACAGTTAGTTATCTTCGGGTAAACAGATACTTTATCTTATATTCACTTTATCGACACATTCATATAAGTTCGTGCATTATATAAATAATAGAAATGTAATTTATATCAGTTGAAAAAAACACGAAAAATATACACAGAAATTATGTAAAACTACTCTTTATTACTTCTCCAAAGGTTACAGACTCAACCCGCCCTGCGCACTCAGCTGCAAGGGTCCGCACAATCAGTTGCAGACTATCAGGCCTCTACGCACTCAGCTACAGAGCCTTCTCCTACTCTACGACCCAAAGACTTGACTCTATGCTTAGATAAGACTCAATTCTTCATCATTAGATCTTACTGACTTCCTTCACTTAACTTATTTACAACTTAGAGTCTCGCTCTATTTATACAATCCCATGGTCTGCGAACCATGGGTAGATCTCTAAAGACGACATTATATTACAAAAATGAGGGTGGACAACCCTATGACTTATTTACAATATTCGTACTTCGCACCCATAAAACGCGGAGTCTTTACATTGGATTTGGTCAAAATTTGGGCTTTAAGCCCCAAAACTTGCCTTGGAGGATCCTGTGCCCAACATGCCCCCAACACAAACATCGTGACTCACCCTCGAGTCACTCTGTCAATGCGTAGATCTTCATGTGGAGGCCTCCCAACTCTGTTCGAACTGCTACAAGATTAGCAGTATATTGAGCAGCTGCCTGTTGTATCTCCTGCACACGTTGTTTAGAGACTATTGTAGCTGAACTACTTCCCTGTATTTTCTCCTGCGTTCCCTACATCTTTTTATATTCTCGCGCCTCCTTTTAGCTACCTGGAGCACTAAGACTATGCTTCGATGGGCTAGTCAAATAGTCAGGCCACACATGTATGGCTTCAACCAACTGCCATTCACTCTTCTTGGAAAAGGTTCTCCATTTAACTTTACCAACTACACCACGCCTCTGTCTATGACTTCCTTAATAACATACGGTCCCAGCCAATGCATTCTGAATTTTCTCGGGAATTTATCAAACTTACTATCATACAGTAACACCAAATCGTTCACCTTGAAGGTGGGCAACTTAATATGTCAATCATGTCATGCCTTTTTGTGTTGATTTTGTACCTGTTGGTGAAAGCCAGCCAAAAATCATTCTTCCTCAAGTTCCTCCAACTGCGTGAGCCTCTCATCCAGTCCTTTGTATTCTTTCATTCCTGTGAGCACTGCTATGCACAGACTAGGCACGATAGACTCCATCGATATTACAGCGTTCGCTCCATAGGTCATCCTAGAAGGTGTCTGTTTCGTCAGTTTCTTGCACATCACCCTATAAGCCCATAAAATTGCTTGTACGCGCAGGTCCCAATCACTTTTTTGCGCATTATATACCTTGTTCAGCACTTCGTACACTTCATTAAATGCTTCCGCGTGGATAACCTTCTACGTGCTCGTTCTCTCCACACCCTGTTGTTCCAACTTGAGGAACCATTCGCATATTTTCCCCCCAACACATGCTTGTTGACCATATTTCCCAATGCGCAGTTCATGTGTATCTACACAGGTTGTTTACCATATACCTATACCCACTTAGACAGATGCACGCGTGGACCATCCCATCCATTGTATTTATCTGCCAATCGCACTATAGGTTTCCCAAACTGTGAGTGCAGCATTTTCCTTCATGCGCACCAGTCTTCAAAACTTCCTCTGTGTGTACCCCACCACCTCGCAGGCATAGCAAGCAATACCCAATTCAAGGCCTGGAAATGTTGCTTTTCCGACACCTCCCTTTCAAATCTATCCAAGAAAGCATCTACCTCACCTAAACCCTCATACGTAGGCAAATCTCTTACTTCTATCGATACACAACATAGTGACCTTGTCATCATGTTACAATTCAGCGTGGTTACCTCATGTAACCGATTGTTCCATCACTCTATCTCCTCATCAGAATCCGAAGTACAGGAGCTTTCGCGCTCCCATGAGATCCGTCCATCCACAGTGGGACTTACCCAATCTTGCTCTCGTGCGGTTATCTTGTAGATGCAGTACAAATCGTTGTTGCTTTCATAGTCGCGCACCAGCTCTATATAGCGCGATCCTTCTGTAGAGTCCAAGGGTATAACTATGCGCAGAGACTTCTTCTCAAAAATCATCTTGCGCTTCTTTAGATTAATCACCCCATTCATGTCAATGGCTCAATCAATTCCTAAGAGTGTGGGGTAGGGATTGTGGTCATCAACAATCTCTATCACTTCAAAGTCTTCTAGCGCGCTCGCTCCCTCAATATCCACAGTGATTCCCTGCAATCACCCCATGGGTATTATCTTCTGTTGGTTCACCATTCATAGCTGAATAGGAGACCATTGTAGCATAGGCCTCCCCATGCACTACCATGTCTGCTTCGACAGAACATTCACATCCAATCCTAAATCTAGAATTACTTGGTCCATCTCATATTTTCTAATCTCCACGGTTATCCTCATTTCTCTTCTCATCCTCATCACATGCTTTCCAATCTTCCTGACTACATGAATTTCTCCTGGCGCGATCCCAGCGCATCTGTTAATGAGTTCCTGTAGTCCCTTACAGCCTTACTGTCGTGCAATACCTTCATGCATGCTTCCAGGAATGTCGTAAGCATAGATGGGTCCATTTCTGGCTCCAATCTATCTTTGCTTCCTGAAGTGGAGGCATCAGCGAAGCTCTTCTTAGCTTCCATGAAGGTTTCATTAGTGCGCTCCAAATCAAACTCTACTTCTTTCGTTGGAGCCTTGTGAACCCAAGTACTATCTTTGGGTTGTTTGCCTTTATCATCTCCCGTCGCGATTCCACTTCAAAGCACAATGTTCACATTTGGATCTTCCTCGCGCGGCTTAGACCTCATCATCTGCAGGTTTTGAGTTGGGGGAGGTGGGAGCGCTCCCTTGTTGCATATCCTAGCTATCAACATAGGACAATCTTTCGTCTCATGATCAAACAAGGTATAATATAGACATGATGGATGCGTTGGATTTGTCCAATCACGGGCATAATGTCCTAGCCCTCTGAAATTGTAGCATATATATTATCTGCGACCTCTCCTAGGTCCTCCTCCACCTCGGCCTCGTCCGCGCCCCTGAAATCTGGTTCGCGACACTCCTACGTTCTGGTCTAGGGGCCACATTTTGGACTGAAATATATAGGTGGGAGTTGTATCCATCATCAACTCATAGCTTCTACAAGTGCGCTCATCGTGTCCAACTGATCTATAAAAATTACAGAACAATTGTTGTGAATTCTGCGTGCACTTTTGTAACAAATGGCAGTTGTCCATTGCATGATTTTCTCCTATTTGACAAATCACACACCACAAAGCAGGGGCCGCACTAGGTCCTGCTTATGCTTCCAACCTTAACAACATCAGTCCTCCTCCCACGAGATAATTTGCGAAAACAGGGCAGTGGTCCTTATCATGACCTTGACCCTTTCATTTTATACACCACACCTCTTCGCGCACTTCTAGTCGGGTTGTCCTGTCATGTTTCAGAATCTGCATCTCAATAAATAAGCTTTTCAATTGCGTGTGGATTTGTTGAACTCCCAAGTTAGGATCCTGCATCAGGGTCTCATGCAGCCTCATCGCGATCTCCAAGGCCTTTGCCTGAGTCATTAACCTATGTTGCGATAGCGCGTTCCTCAAATGCGGCGTTAGCGATGCAACAAACCATTCATAATGTTGTCCATCCATCAAAGTCATATTAGCTTCTCAAATCGTACACTTCAGTCTCTAATCCAGCTCCTAAGGATTCTCTCCTAGTAGAATTGTGATCTCTTTGAATCCAATGATCGATTGCACTTCTGACTTCGACCTACTAAATTCTCTATTTAGCGCAATTTGGATATTCGTGATTCTTGCATTCGGATTGTCATTAGAATGCTTAATATACCAGGTCAGCGCACGATCCTGCAAAGCACTGACAAGCATTTCTTTCTTTATATTATCATCTATAACTCCCTGCGCTTCCCATACAACTCTTATCACGAACCCAAACTAGTCTAGATTCTTCATTTCCTACTCCCTTGAACTTAGGCAACTTTATCATGCTTTCCATATTGACTCACGATGGTAGCGGAGGTGGTATGGATGAAGATGAAGGTGAGGGTAATGATACTAGTGGCAATGTGGGCGGGGGTGGTATGCACATAATCCTCTGCCTTATCAAATTGATCGCACTTCGCGGTGAGACCTTCACGAGCTCTTCCTTATCCCCTCGCAGAGGTGAAATCAAAGGGCTATTCTCTGGTCCCTCACTTCCTTCGTTTCTGTAGGTTTTTCCACTTCGCGTAGCTCCGAACACCAAGGTAATTACATAACCCTCTTTTCACACAATAGTATTTTAATCCAAGTATTCAGATACTTTACGTACTTACCTCGCAGTCCTTTAAGAAAGCATCGCTCTGCCTCACTATGGCTAACTGAAGTATCTACCACGAACTCAATAATGAATCATCCTATAATTTGATCGAGCCAGTGATCAACAATGTGTGCGATCTCATCCTCCAATGCTTCCAATCTACGCACCAACTCTGGGGTCCACACAATAGGATTGTTGAGTTTCTACCTTCCTTGGCTATCTGCTAGCTTCACAATCCACTCGTACAGCTCAGTAGGGAAAGATGTGAAAAAAAATTTGTGGATCTCTGTGTACAGGTATCAATCTAACCACTCTTCTTTTGTCAGTCGCAGATTCATGTTCTCCTGCGCCGCGAACTCGTGAATTATTCTATCCAACCTTCAATTTCCTTCTTAGTTGGATTCCAATGATACGACATCAAACATCTCTATGCAGATTCTAGTCCCGACAACGGAACCATTTGTTGGCTTGAGGGGGCCTGACCCAGGTTCGGAGTTAATTAGCCAAAAAAATGCCTATACTACTAGCCCTTTCGGCAACATCCTGCGAAGCGTGGACTGAGGTCTCACTCGAAGCAGCATGGGGGGATGCTGGAACCAAGTTTCCGCACCCTTAAGATGTCTGAGGGGTCGATTTAGTCCAACTGTAAATACCTGCACACAAGTCACTTTACGCACTATCCTGACCTATGAGGCCTTCGCAATCTGTTATAATCACCTTTGCGTAGCCCTCACCAGGGCTTGAGGTGATTCCGCACTGCCCTAGCAGCGATCTGCGCTACTTCCCCAAGTTAAACCGCGTAGCTTATTTATCTTCTTAAAACAGTTAGTTATCTTCGCGTAAATAGATATTTTATTTTATATTCACTTTATCAACACATTCATATAAGTTCGCACATAATATAAACAATAGAAATTCAATTTATATATGATACATTCAATGCACAAAACGGGAAAAATATAGACATAAATGATGTAAAACTTCTCTTTATTACTTCTCCAAAGGTTACAGACTCAACCCGCCTTGCGCACTCAGCTACAGGGGTCCGCGCACTTAGCTGCAGACTACTAGGCCTCTGTGCACTCAGCTGCAGAGCCTTCTCCTACTCTACGACCCAAAGACTCGACTCTACACTTAGATAAGACTCAATTATTCATCATTAGATCTTACTGACTTCCTTCTCTTAACTTATTTACAACTTAGAGCCTCGCTCTATTTATACAATCCCCATGGTCTGTGAACTATGGGTATATCTCTAAAGCCGACATTACATTACAAAAATGAGGGCAGATAACCCTATGACTTATTTACAATCTTCGTGCTCTGCACCCACAAAACGTGGAGTCTTTACATCGGATCTGGTCAAAATCTAGGCTTTAAGCCCCAAAACTTGCCCTGGGGGATCCCACGCCCAATAGACCCAACATAAGTGATTACCAAATTCGTCATTTTTTGGTTTTGTAATTTTTAAGTTTAATATTTTGGAAAATAATAATAATAATAAGGTTGTTTTAATTATGTTGATTAGGTTTAGTTTAAGTGTTTGAGAGAAAAAAATTCATTTTTAATCTAGATTCAATTTTTATTTATGACATATTAAGCTCATAATAAGTATTTTTGGTAATGGCGTCAAGCTTTATTGGTCTTAAAAATCCCTTAAATATATAAATCAGAAAAGAAGGAAAAAAAAAAAAAATATATATATAATATATATATATATATATATATATATATATATATATATATATTTAAAATTTTTTTCCTTAAATTTTACATTATGAAAAAATTAAAGAAGTGAATAACATATTTTTACTATATATATAATAAAATTGTTTTTAATCTTATCTTAAATTCAAACTTATTATAATTTTATATTAAATTATCTTTTACTAGTTTTAAAATAGAAATATCTTTATTTATTTTGTTGTTAGTCTAATCCACGGGAATTTGAACTTTGAATCCCATGCTTTACATGTTACTTCATAACAAGGGAATCGCCAATTGAGCTAACACCCATAGGCAAAAATCTCTTAATTTTTATTTTAAATAAAATCCTCTACTATTTTCAAATAAAATTTATTTTTATTATTATATAAATTTACTTAGATTATATTTTTATAAATAAAAATTTCATTATAATACAAAATATTTTCATTTAATATTGTATTTTCGTTCTACACTTTGTGTTCGTGAATCTATTCTTATCCTTTCCCTCCTTGACAAACTACAACCAAGTGATAATAACTTAGGGTGGCATCTACATGCAATTGTGGCTCATCTCTTTACTTGATTTTTATAGGGTTCATCCACGAAGGCCATACTTTCCTCTTGTAGTTTGTGCAGACTGAGCCAGGTAAGCCAAGAATTTTCCTTTGCTCCCCCCGAAGGTCACATGGTCAGTCAGACTATTGCATTGGTTTGGGTTGATTAAGTTTCTCATGTGACTATAATTTCTTCATTGCCCTGGGCTCTCAAAGGCTTACTAGTGTTGAACCTAGCCCCTCATAGATTTGTCACCCTCCCTAGGAAGTTGCCTCTAGTCATCCAGAACTTATGGAGGTAATTTGTAGGCATTCTCATCCAATTCTCTCATTTGCAAGTCTGCATGCCCCATCAAAAAGGCAAGGCTCGACTAGGCATGAATTATTACCTAGAATGTAGGAATTTACAGGGTAAGTTCCTCAGACAGAACACCAAAAGGACACCGCTCACAAACAGATCACAGATCAATACACCAGTACTTTGACGTGGTTAAAACCCTCAGAGAGGGAAACAGTCCACGGCCTGCGCCAACGTGGCTACTACAGGCAATTTATTAATAAAAGAATGAAAATTTACATAAGCTTCTCTCATGCACGGTTAACCTACAAATGACCCTCCATGCGCTTTAAATAGAATTCATGGACCAATCGGCTGTCAAGCCATGGATCAAGTGTCGGTAATACCGAGGAGAGAATGAACCGTCGGATCACTACATATCGTGACCGTCGGATTGTAAGTTACAAAATGTACAACGGTAAAGAAACACACTTTACCTAACTCTATACCTAACTCTATGCTAGACCAAGTTGAACTTAACTATTCCTATGTGTCGGAATATCCTAACAAATGATAAGTGTAGCAATATTGTGTTAATCACTTTGTTTAACTATTTAAATAAAGTAATCTTTGAATGAATAAATATCTATGTTTATTTGATAGAGTCATCTATATGCCCGTTAATAGACAAAGATTATCAACGCTACATTTCCAAAGAATAATAGTTCCCAGGATTAGCAGTAGTTCTTTTATTTTTGCTAATAGATTAAATTATTCGCCTATCATTAGATTAGATAGCCAAATCGCTCGTCCACCCCTTTTATTCATTATTTGGGAAACTGGTCCCATTATATCGAGTCGGAGCCACCATCCCAAATGGAAAAGGAGTTGTATTAAGGTCCGGACCGGGTGGTTATCCCCCAATGTTGATACAACGATTTTCGGGGCATCAACAGTGGTCTGCATTCAAGGCTGGCCACGTGCAACACATCGGACATGCATACCAAGGCATGCCTTACGATATGACATGCTCACTTTACAATTAAAACTTTAATTCAACCCATAGCCATATTCCACTTCATATTTGAGACTTGCATGCCCTCACATATCACAACCAAAAACTTTATGAATGTGCAAGTTCAATTCCAACATATGCACTACATTAATAATATAACCCACAACTCAATGTTTTGTCACACCATATAAAATGTTTTCCACCTACTTTACTATGCTACCAAATGCATATATCTGTAGGAACTAAACTCACACAACATTTTATTTCCATTTCATGTCCATGCCCAATAATTTGTTGAAAAGATTCATGCCACATGTATATTTGTAAATGAATCAAGCCTCTATTGGTCTCATCCTTTACTTCAAACATATGCATTTGTAAAATAATCATTTCATGTGTGTATATCTGTTGAAAAATGTGCAACAAGAAATGTTAAATTTAGAATGTGCTAAAAATAGACCTGCTAAAAATAGCATGTCTAAAAATAGCAGTTTGGCCAGTAAGGTCATTGGCCACATTGGGTGAGAGGTGAAACTACTAAAAATAGAAAGTTCTAAAAATAGCATTTCTGGGTCCCTTCCTATTTATAGTAGTCCCTAGTCTATCTATATGAAGTAAAATTAATTTTGGTCTTAACAACAGTTGGAAATATTAATTAATTAATTCAGTTGAGTTAATTAGTTAAGGAAATTTGAATTTGAAGTCTTTGTGAGCATGCACATGAGTTGTCCCACCAATTGAGGATTTATCCTTAATTTCCTCCACTGATTGAGGGAATAAGTATGAGTTCTATAATGAGAGAATCAATTGACTTAGTTCTAACTAGTCAAGTCCAGTTAGATTACTTTAACAAGTTGTTAAAATAATAAAATATAGTTTGTTAATGCTTGCATGCATGTGACAACTATTATTTTAGATAACTGAGGATTCACTCATGGATAACTGTTGCATGTCAATTCTGTTAGAAACCCAGTTGAGATCAGATGTAGGACAATGTAATATCAGATGCTTGGATATTTTTAGTAAGTATTCCTTGCATGGAGAAGGATCTATTATAGGAGATTGGAGTACTTGTGGCCTATATATTGAGGCCTAGGTAGTCCATGATTTTCATCTTCTGATTGAAGATCATTAGAGTACAGAGAGAGCAGGATAGCTATTGAGCTGATTCTTTTTGTATGTTGAAGAGGATTTCCACTTGATTGATAATACAATGTTGGGGTTTTATGCTGGTGCTTTCCCCAGTGATATATTCTGTGTTATGTGCGATTGATTTCTCTTGATCAGTTATGCATGTTTCTACTTGATGTTGCTCATGAATTCTATTATGCTTCCGCTTAATGTTTTGTAGAAGTAGAACAAGTATTATGCTTTAGGACATTGCATATATCGGTTTGTTCTACAGGTGAAATTTCTACAGCATTATCTTAGAGATTTACCTTAGCTCTTTTTGTTGAACACATGAGAGTGTTACGCTTGTAAATTCAAGAAAGCGAGGCGAGTATGCCTGGTGAGTGCGTAATGCAACTCTATGTCCAGGTTCTCTTACGATCAAAAGAGGGAAAGTAAAGTGAGCCTCTTGATGAGAGGAAATAGTACCAACTCAGGAAGAAACACACACAAATAACAACAAGGGTCTTTCTATTAGGATATTCCGACACATAGGAAATAATTAAGTATAATTGGTGTAGTGTATAGTTTGGTAAAGTGTGTTTCTTTAGTATGTACTTATTGAAGTACAATATTGTTCAACCAATGATCAAGTTGCAGAAATATTTACAAAGGCTCTCACAGAGGCAAAGTTTATTACACTTCGATTTATGGTTGGAGTTCATGAAGTTGTCACTAAGAGGGGATGTTAGGATATTCCAACAAAGGGGGGATGTTCGGATATTCCTTCTCCTGTTGTGTCATCTTTGTACATCCTTCAATCCTATCCCAAGTTGTTCTTAAGGGGGAGTGTTAGGATATTCCAACAAATAGGAATAGTTACGTATAACTTGGTCTAGTGTATAGTTAGGTAAAGTGTGTTTCTTTAGTATGTAATTTTTGTAACTTACAATTCGACGATCACGATATGTTCTAGACATGGAGTGATATGATGATTCATTCTCTCCTTGGTATTATAGATACTTGATCTGTGGCTTAACACCCAATTATTCCATGATCTCTATTTAAAGAGCGTGGCAGGTCATTTGTTCGATGACCATTTATGAGAGAAGCTTATGTAAAATTTATTTCCTTTATTAATAATATTGCCTGAAGTGGCCATGTTGGCTTAGACCGTGGACTATTTCCCTCTTTGAGGGTTTTAACCATGTCAAGAATATTGGTGTACTGATTTATGATATGTTTGCGAGCGGTGTCCTTTGGTGTTCAATCTAAGGAACTTACCTTATAAATTCATACATGGTATCAGAGCCATTCAAGGGCCACATCTGTTGGGGTTCCAAATCTAAAGCGATACAACTACATTCAACTTTCGTTTCCTATATCTACTATTTCTGACCACTTTCAGGCTGAGAGGACTGCTCTATTGTGTTAGGAGCATATGTTCCAGTGATGAACCCTTTTCATTTCACGCGAAAAGGTTTCTGGTATCCCTAGCTACGTCATTTTTAAGATCTAGAGGTATATAGTCTTTATTTGCAGTTATAATTATTTATCCCTCCATTTATTTCTGTTTATAGTTATATATATTTTTTGTTACTTGATCTAAACCTTTCATTTCTGCATATGCTCTTTGCCCTATGACTCTGTGTGATATGGGAAAACCAGAAACATAAAGAAATGATTTTTCTCATGCGTATGCTCTTTTCCACCACACCTTAGTGTGATATCGGAAAATCAGAAACATTGAGAAAAATATCTAGTTTCCGGGGGACTAATCCCAAATCTAACTTTATGCCATAAGGCTTGATACTTTTTGCTTGTTTGTTTGGTTTGTGTGGTTGTTTTTTTGTTTTGTAGACAAAAAGGGGTTTTTCAAGTAAGCATGCACCACAAAGCTTCAGTGAAAAAAAAAAAAAAAATCCTTCCTCCTTTCCAACAATTACTAAATCTTTTAACTAACTCACTTAGTCTAAAGTTACTTTATAAGAATAGAGGTCTTGGGTTCAAGTATTTCTTTTTGTTGAGTTACTTTTTCAAAAAGCACGTGTAACTTATCTTTTAAAGTTACTTTATGTAAAAGTTTTCTCACCCATTATAAAAAGTGAGTCACTTATAATTATAAAGTCACTTTATATTTTATTTAAGATACAATTTAGTGGATAGTTCAAAAGTACCATTGTAAAATTGACTCTCGCTTATTTATAAATGTGGGTCACATAAAGCAATATTTTTTTAAAAATGTGAGCTAATTAGATTAAGTTTGGAAAGGGAGGGGTTTTTTCAAAATATAACATTATCATCAACTTCCCATCATTCACGTGGTTCGTTGGCATCTTCATAAATATTTCTTCAAAAAACCATAACTTCTTCATCCAGAGGCCGTTTTCAGAGCCGTGTTTTTTAATCAGCCTAATTTTTCGATATATTTCCATTGGAACACCTAATTTCATCATATAAAACATCAATTTATTTTAAAATTGAAAGTCAATGCCTAGTTATTCTTGACAATAACAACTACTTTCAATGGCTATCCTACATGGTGGATTTACTTAGAAGTAAATGTCTTTATAAAATAGCCTCAGGCCAAGAGTCTAAACCTCAAGATGAAGATAAGCTAGCCAAATGGAAAAATAAGCAAAATCAAGCACGTGGGTTGGTAGGGATGTCCATTTCTCCAGAACTTAAATTTCATATCACAGAAATTGATACCCCTGATGAAGCAATGAAAAATCTCAGTACTGTTTTTGGAATTAAAAATGAAACTAGAGCCCATCAATTTGAAAATGAGTTGGTTACTTTGGACCCCAATAATTTTTCTTCCATGTTCAAGACCCTTAGAATTCTCTTAGAATGTGTTAAGTTTAAGAAGGAAAATGGTAGTCTTATCTATTCCATTCTTACTAAGTTAGGACCAGTCTACTAGACCAGTCTTACTAAGTTAAGTTTAAGAAGAAAAATGGTAGTCTTATGTGTTTGTTTCCACCTTCCATTCTACTAGACCAGTCTACTCTGTGTTTGTTTCCACCTTCCATTCTACTAGAGAAGCCTTTATTTCTCAAGGAAAATACTACAAGTCCCCCTCTTTTGATGCCTTTTGTGATTCTCTAATAAGAGAACAAGAAAAAATCTTACATCTTGGTCTTCTTAATACTGGAAACTCTTCTAAGAAAGCCTTAGCAGCCCAACATCAACCAAGTTCAAGGAATCCTGAGAAGAAACATCCTAAAAGGAATGGTCCTAAAGCAAACAAGGGTCCTAAGCAATTTCAATCTCAAAATGAAAAATCAACTCAACAAAATGATAAGGCAAATAAAAAAAGGGAATAAGAGTGGTAGACATTGTAACTTTTGTAATCATGGTGTCCACTTAGAATCCAAATTCTTTAAGAAGATGGAAGCCTTGGAAGTAGCAATGATGAAACATAACATCCATTTGGAGCACACTTCAACTTCAGGAATAACACTTTCTGCATGTGGTTGTCAACTATCTCAGTTTGGTTATGCACTAAATGTATCTTCTTTTACTCATTCTCATGAGTGGCTCATTGATTCTGGAGCTTCTTATCACATGGCCAAATACAAAGCCATGTTTTCTTCTTTAAATGATTGAAACACCAAAAATATATATGTTGGTGATGATAGATGTCTTAGTGTTGTAGGGACTGGAACTATTCATCTAGACAATAGTTAATTTAATAATTTATTATGTGGTCCTACCTAATCCTACAACATTCTATTTGTATATCAGATAACTCATTCTCGTGAAGGTAAATCCATTGAATTTTCACCTCATGATGTTGTAATTAAGGACCTAAGAGATCCTAGACATATTTTAGCTACTGGCATTGCTGATGATTCTACAAGGTTGTATAAGTTTAACAACTTTGGGTCATCAACTCTTCCCTCGGTATTTGTTTCTCATAATGATGAAGTGAGAAAACTTTGGCATGAGCGATTTGGTCACTTAAACTATCGTTCCCTTCAAAATCTATGTAAATAAAATATGGTAACAGGTCTTCCTATGGTATCTTGCGGAGATGGTGTTTGCTCCGGATGTGTACTCAGAAAACATGATCGGGATAGTTTTGAAAAGTGTGCCTCTTGGCATGCCTCAACCCCCTTACAACTTGTGCATAGTGATTTATGTGGTCCACTTCCAGTTGTTTCATTCTCTATTGATTTCTTCAAATGTACTTAGGTATACTTCTTAAAACTCAAGAGTGAAGTAGTTAACATGTTCTTGGCCTTTAAGGCCTTTGTTGAGAAACAAGTTGGACATCAAATTATTAAGCTAAGATCTAATAATGGCGGAGAATATGTTAAAAAACAATTCATCAAATTTTGCACTAAGCATGGAATTCAATTGCAACATACCGTTCCATATACTCCACAGAAAAATGGTGTAGCTGAAAGGAAAAACCACACCTTAAAGGAAATGGCTAATTGTATGTTCAATCTAAAGGGCATAGTATTAAATTTTGGGCAGAAGTAATTAGCTGTGAAAAATACATGGTAAATCACACTCCTACTAAGGTTTTAAAGAATACCACTCTAGAAGAAGCATGGAGCTTAATTAAACCAGATGTAAGTCACTTTCGTGTTTTTGGAAGTGAAGCATGGCCCCATATTCCATATGAGAAACATAAAGCCTTAGAACATAAGAGTGAAAATGTACTTTTGTTGGATATTATGAATATTTCAAAGGATGTAGACTTATTCAAATTAAATCCAAAAAAAATCATTATAAGACATGTAAAGTTTGATGAAAATATATCATTCTAACAACCTAGTTCAACAGATGTACCACCTCTCTCTCTCTTCTACTTCTGCAAATATTCCTTCTTCATATGATGACAACGAGGATGAAAATCCTCCCCCACCTTATCGGGATCTTCCTTCAGCTCCTGAGCTTCCACAATGGGTCCATGCTCCTCGAAATGCAGAAGGTGCTCTTCCAAGTGATCATACAAATCAACGTCTTACACATTCTCAGTTCGTTAGAGCCTCCTCTTTATTGGCTCAAGTTTCAGCGAATTATGATCTTGAAACCTTTGCAGAAGGTTTAGGCCATCCATATTGGGATGCAACTATGAATGAATAATATCATTCATTATTGGCAAATGATACATGTGACCTTGTTCCTCTTCTAGAGGGACAAAAACTTGTTAGATGCAAATGGGTTTACAGAACAAGTTTGAACTAGATGGAAAATTTGATAAACATAACGCTCATCTTGTTGCTAAGGGTTTTTCACAAGTTGAAGGCATTGACTATACTGAAATATTCTCCCCTATTGCCAAAATGAACCCTATCCGCCTTGTTGTTTCCCTTGCTGCCTCTTTCAAATTGGAAGTCCATCAGAAGTATGTTAAATCCACCTTCTTGCATGGGGACTTCCATGAAGAAATATATATGGAACAACCTCCTAGATTTATGTAAAAGGACTCTAGCCTTGTATGTCGGCTTAAGAAATCCATTTATGGTCTCAAGCAAGCCCCTTGGGCTTGGTATGCCAAAATGGACAACTTTATTTTAGATATTGGTTTTTCTAGGTGTCATTCTGACAACACTTTCTACACCAAGAAAGTGGGTAAGTCCCTTATCATTCTTGTTATTTATGTTGATGATATTATCCTTACTGGTAGTGATCCCAATATTATAAACCATGTGAAGTCTAGGCTTAAAAAGCAATTTGAAATGACAGACTTAAGATACTTGCATTATTTTCTTGGTCTTTAGGTCTTGCAATCCAAAGAAGGTATTTCGCTTTCCGAGTCCAAGTATTCCTATGATATTCTATGCTACTTTCACATGGAAGACTGTAAGCCAACCCCTTTTTCCTTTCAGTCTGGAGTCAAACTTCCAGTCACTTGTACTTCCCCTGAAGTTGATGCTACCTTATACCATCAGCTTGTTGGAAAAAATTTGTATCTGACCCATACCTGTCCTGACCTTTCCTTTTTTGTTGGCCTTATTCCTCGGTTTATGCACAAACCACATGAAATTCATTTGAAAGTAGAAAAAATAATGCTTCATTACATTTAAGGTACAGTTTAGCTTTTGATTCATTACAGTGAAAAAACATCTCCTCTATTGGTTGGTTTCACTGATTCTGATTGGGCTGGTGACCCTAACAATTGGAAGTCTACTACAACTTATGTCTTCACTCTTAGTTCTTGACCTATTACATGGGCTTGCAAGAAACAAAGTTCCATTTCTCTTTCTTCAATATAAACATAGTATCATGGCATCGTTGAAGCTAGTAAGGAAGCCTTGTGGCTTCGTCAGATCCTGTCAGAGTTTGGTTTTCAGTAACAACATCCAACTACACTTCAGTGTGATAATAAAAGTGCCATTCAACTATGCAAAGATCCAATCCAACATCAATGCAACAAAAACATTGAACTACACATGCACTTCATCATAAATCTCATTCATGACCATGTCCTTGAAGTGCAATATTGTTTAACTGATGATCAAGTTGCAGAAATATTTACAAAGGCTCTCACAAAGGTGAAGTTTACTAAACTTCGATTTATGGTTCGAGTTTAGGAAGTTGTCACTAAGGGGGGATGTTTGGATATTCCAACAAAGGGGGATGTTAGGATATTCCTTCTCCTATTGTGTCATTTTTGTACATCCTTGAATCCTATCCCAACTTGTTCTTAAGGGGGGATGTTAGGATATTCCAAAAAATAGGAAATAATTACATATAACCTGGTCTAGTGTATAGTTAGGTAAAGTGTGTTTCTTTAGTATGTGCTTTTTGCAACTTACAATTTGATGGTCACAATATGTTCTAGACATGAAGTGATCCGACCGTTCATTCTCTTCTTGGTATTACAGATACTTGATCTCTGCCTTAACACTTGATTTCTCCATGATCTCTATTTAAAGAGCATGGAGGGTCATTTGTCTGGTGACCATTTATGAGAGACGCCTATGTAAATTTTCTTTCTTTTTATTAATAATATTTCTGAAGTGGCTGCATTGGGTTAGGTTGTGGACTGTTTCCCTCCTTGAGGGTCTTAACCACATCAAGAATGCTGGTGTATTGATCCGTGATCTATTTGTGAACGGTGTCCTTTGGTGTTCAATCTAAGGAACTTACCCTGTAAATTCCTACATTGTCTAGCATCTAGCGGAATAGTCCACAACAGATGCGGTATTCGTGAAAACCAAAGTTCAAGGGAAAACACATACACCATCCAGCGGAGTAGTCCACACAGGGGTGATAGTCAATAAAACCCATAAAACAAAAAGATGGTATGTCTAATGTCCGACGGAGTAGTCTACATAGACGAGACAACAATGATAAACAATACAACACATCTTCAACAATATGAGTACTAAAATAACCAAATTAGTTCAACTATATTAATACAGGTTAAGAAAACCTGCATTACAAATGTTTAAAGAATAGTCTTACAAATGGATACACAACATGCGTGAGAATGTGCTGGCCTAAGATAGGCTTCTGAATTAAGCAAAAGATCCAAGACACATCTGTAAACCATACATCACTAGTCCCAGCAGTGGAATATTGGAGTCGATGATCACTCCTCAAAGAATAGACTACAAACTCTCAATGCTATGCAGGAGGATCCAAGGTGAAAATTCCTTTGCTCATACAATGAGGGGGTATATATAGCCAAGGGGGTATAATTGACCCTTGTGACTCTTTGAATTCCCTCATCACTATTTGACTTCCTATGACTTTTCGACTTTACATGACTCCTCAACTTCATATGTGGGTCTCTTGGACTTCCACTTTACAATACATTGATTACAACAAGTATGGCCCATAGTAGTGATGTGGCCGAGACAAGTCATGACACAACTCGACATGACATTTTTGACATGTATTGGCTTACTGTGATGTCCATGTCAAGTTTTTGTGTTGCTGAGTGATGATATGCTCTTGTGTAACATGTCTTCACCTCCGGATGGAAAAGTGCACGGGGTCTTCGATGGTATTGGTCTTTGCTTGATGGTGCATGTATATGTGTCCCTTTCACATGCTGCTCGATGTGCTTCATGTCCTCGTTCAACTGCGAGTAAGTCTTCTAGCATGTGATCCTTCTCCATCTCATTCTTCATCGCGCCATGTTTCATCAATGTACCTGTTCCTGCAATCACTCAGGATGAGATGACATCAAATCCAAAATTCACCGAGTCTAACATGATGCATTGTTTTTCGTTTCGGTGCAGGTGATTGGGAGAGGGACAAGGCCTTGGAACTGTGTAGAGCACAAATCAGGCTGAGATGCGACACTCCAGAGCATTGTTGGGAAAAATTGTGCAAATGTCACTAGGAGGCATATTTTCGTAATTCCATACAATAGTGATAGTTGCAAGGAAAAACCCAGCTGGGAGACAAAATTGCATAGTTTCTAGGAGGAAGACCAGGCGGGTTATCGAGGAACTGTTGGGCCAATATGAGGAGTTTTCAAGGGGATAACTAGGCAGGTCATCTAGCTGGGATCTACATAGTTTCTCTAGGGAAGACAATACGGGTAACAGGAGGCATTGGCAGAAAAATCTGCGCAACTTTTCAAAGGAGGACAAGATCGGGCTGCAGGAGCTGTTGGTAAAAATTTCACAACCCTGGGAGATAGTGCGAGCCCATACATGACTGTGAAATTTTTGGGCTGATTGTAGAGCGAGATAATAGGGAATGTGACAAACAAATCTTTGCAGTTTTATGAGTGAGTGTAGAGCAGGCTAGCGGGGAAGCTTGCTTATCAGATCTACACAGTTTCTGGGCTGACTACAGAGTAGGGTAGAAGGGAAGGTGATAGACCACTCTACGTAGTTTCTAGGCTCATTGCAGAGTGGGGAAGAAGGGCAGGTGATAGACGAGTTTGAGCAATTTTTGGGCTGATTGTAGAGTAAGCCAAAATGGCAGGTGACAGATAGCTCTCCACAATTTCTAGGCTGATTGTAGAGCAGGACAGCAAGGAAGCATGCCTGACAGATCTTCATAATTTCGCAGGATAATACAGTGACAGGTAGTAGATGCTTATCCCACATGTCTGCACAGTTTCTGCAGGCAGTGCAAGGCAATCAAGCTAGACAATTTCTATGCAATTTTAGAGAAAAATATAGCCATGTTGACATTCAAGTCATTTTTTTCGGTTGACCAGCGGGAGGCTTGATGTGAGATCTCGCGAGAAGCGCATAATAGATTAGGTTCGGGGACAACCTCTGCACAGTTCAGGGAGTCAGTTAGTTGGCTCATTTCTAGAATTGCGTAGTGTAGCTTGACAAGAGGACAACCTCAAGCTCCACGCAGTTCTGGGTAGCAATGCAAGGTCACTGATATCAGGTTCCAGTTGAAGGAGGGTTGTCCAGTCGATTTTTTTTTAGGAAAATGACTAAGTGTGAAAGGAAGTGTATGTGTGCATACATCACAATGTAATCACACACTTAGCATGACTCGACAACAAGATACTTCAAACCAGCATGACAACGTGTGCTCAGTGAGACTGGCTGAAAGGTTAAGAGTGACAAGTGTGAAAGTTGAGATATGTCTTCAAACGACTATGAGGACACTTGTGCGACAATGTTACAACTTTCTATGTGAGTGTGACCGATGTCAACAAAGCAAAAACATCTCATACACACAAAGACAAACCTTCAAAATTACCAGAACAAACTCGCAAGCATGAGATAGAAATCAACATGAAAAAAGTATACCGATGATCAATCAAGCAAAAAGGTGTGAAAACTCAACAAGAGATCATGGGATGAGCCTAAGTGTTTACGACCATTAAGGGAAAAAACCAAGGAAGGCTCCGTAATTTGGATGCAGGCCAAAATTTTGGAGGGTGTTGTAGCTGCTACAATAGGAAGACTAAGATTTTATATTTTAGATCCTGATCGCATGGAGGAGGTCTCATGTGAGCGACTATAGCTTTCCTGGTCACACCCTTAATCCTGTCATACGCGTGACTAGGGTTAGATCTGTACTATGGAAACCCTAAACCCCTAGTCGCATGGATGGAGAGTTTGTCATGTGACTAGAAGGCTCTAGTCACACATATGAGCTTTTGTGCATGCAACTACAGTCGAGTCCTTTATGTTTTGTGTTTGTGATTGGGTCCCAAAACCCTAAATAAGATATGTGAGCTTCAGACCTTGAAATTTCACCTCAAAGAGAACCTGATCCGCTGCAAAAGAGCCTCAGACATGTGCGAGTAGAAAACAAGATAGAGGAGTGTCTCATTTCCCATTTCCCATTTCCCCTCTTCAATATGCAAGTAATCACTAACATCAACTTCCAAAGGGGTAATTACATCATCTTTTCCAATATCCTCTTCACGTTCAAGGCTTCCTCTTGAATATCTAACAATTGACATGCTTGAAAATGCTTAAGAAAGCCATCAAAGAAAGCTTCAATAGATGAAATGATCCTAGCTATACAATTACATATCCATGAATCCTGACATGGAGGGATCTCATGAATAACATTATGAGTACATCGTGGTGCACCACTTCAACCTTTGGCATATTTGCAAGAAATCTTGCTACATGATTAATTACAAAAAGTGGATCACCATCAAACATGGGCACCCCACATATGGAAACCCAAGTGACATGATTAGGGTCTCAATGAATGATAGTGATGTCGAAGGTGGAAAATTCATCAAATAAACACATTCTATTATGATACACATATAAATTATGTAGGAGTTCCAAGGGTGAAATTAGAGATGCCTAGAGAGATGCTTACTTCACCCTACAATCATTGAACTTAAAGTTCAATGATGAACTAGGGCTTTGTTCTTCTAGTAGATACGCTAAAAGATATATCAATCATGTCATAAGGGAACAAGAGACATGTCTCGTGTCCCCGACAATGATGCCAAAAATGTTGTTGCAAAAACTAGCATGCCTAGGATATAGGCTAGAGCTAGAGTGCACAACGACAATTTGGGACAAAGGCCCACTATCACCACAACCTATGTCCCCTTCTCTTCTCATATTTTCACCGATGGGAGGAGTCCTTGTATTCCTCACTTATGATTAATATGTCAACACTAGGGTTCAAATAGAGGCAAGGATGGCTCATTCAATGGAAATGATCAATTGAGGTGATCTGTGGGAGAATCTAGGATGGCTTTCCACGAAAAACCCTTCGAAATTAAATAATATACAAGACCTAGGGTTGAGATATTTCATGAGCCAAGATTTCATCCAAGGTCAATATAGTTGAGAGAAAATTTTTCAAAAGAGATGCTACTAAAGTGCAAACCTTCAATAAATCCCTAAGTTGAAGGATGGATTCTATGGTTCCCACTCAATGTGATAGTTGGGGCATCAATTATTTTGAAATTCCATAGCCAAAATTTGTTCAAAATTCATGGATGCATAGGGTAGACACTAAGGAAGAATCATGTTTGGACGGGATTAAAAAATTCCTTCTCCCTAAAATTTTGCCCCAAGCCCTACATTGGCCTCTTTATCCTTAAAGGGACAAAAAAGGAGGAAAAAAAGAGGTCTTTTTAAATATTATAACACAAACCCTAGGCAACGGCGCCAAAATATTGAGTGATAAAAGGTGTCTTTTTAACTCCTAATTATGTTCACATTAATTGTCAACCCATGTACGATTTTCTATTTCAAGAGTGTACTCAGTCTGAGGCAGTGATTTACTCAAGAGTAATGTTTGTAAATTGTAGTACAGTGTTTCAAATACAAGAGTAAACGGATGCTTGAAATAAAATCTAATTGCAATGGCAAGAAACTTAATATTCTGAAACTAGATCATTCACTCAAGAAACTACAACAGTCATCAGTCGAGGATACAATAGTGATAACTCTTTCCCCTGTCAACTAATGCCAATGAAATAAATCATAAACAGGATCTCCAATATGAGAACTTAGACATCTATAGTCAATGTTCTTTACAGTTGTTGATCTTTCAATCCACACTAAAGCAAATAACTGGAAGTGGAAATTTAATTGGAAATTCTCACTAAAACACACTTGCTGCAATATCAGTTAAAAGGTGAAATCAAATCCTTGTAGAAAAGGAACATCAACTAAGTCTATTGAAAAACTGAACAACAAAGCTTCATCTAACAGAAATGAATTGAACCACAAAGCTCATCTTACAGAAATGAAATATTAATGGAAAGGAACAATGATTCTAAATTATTAGAATTGAACAGTTATCTTAAATATAGCTGAAGAGTAGGGCTAATTAAATAGAAATACACAGCAACTGCAAATGTAACTAAATCAACAATCTTAATCTAGCAGAATGAACAACAATCGCAGTTATAAATGAACGACACTCGTAGTTATAAATGAACAACATAATTTGAAATGGACAGTGAAGGATTATATCAGAATTAACAACATGACATTTTAAGTTATAAATAATAATCTTGCTATCAACGCAATCCAATCACGATTTTGATATAACAGGGTGATTCAATGAAATGTTCAGAAACAAAAGATTACTGAATAAAACAAATTATAGAAATGAAAAGGAAATCAAACCATCGCATGGAACTGTAAAATAATGATACGAAGCAAGTGGATCCACCAGGTCCGAGCCCTTAGCCGATAGTGAAGCACCGCCGAACTTACTCCAGTATCAAATAATGGAACAACAACTCCTTTATTGATTAATCATCAAACTGTGAAATCATTACAACAACAAAAGCCTTGAGAATTACAATGGTAATACAACAGTCCCCCTTTCCTCATGCCCTATCCTATCCTATCTCTAATAATCCCTAACTTAATTTCTCATAATCAAACCCATCATGAATCATGAATCCATAATTCCCTTTCTCTGATCTCTGTTCTTATTTAAATACACAGAGAGCAGAGAGAAGTTACAATCGTGATGATTACAAAATGATTCTCATTACAAAATTGGATTGTTTACAACAAATTGATAAACAAGATCATATTTGGAATATCTCCACATTAGCATTCAACAGGAACAGGTCGATTTTGGTATTGCAGCTGAGATAATTTGGAAAACGGCCACAATAGCGAATCTGAGAAAAATGTCTTCAGAGAACCTTCTGTTGCTCTTAGTACAGGTCGAATTTGGGAAAAATGCTCCTACTAACACTTATTTGGTCCGTTCTGAACAAAACCCATGTTTCAGATTTTCCAGATTCTTCTCCATTTTCCCGAACCGTTCAATACACAATTGTCACTTCTCATTCCAGCGAATTTCTGAGTTGGCACATTTAATGATCAAATCTTCAATTTGGAAAATATCTTGGAGGCTAAAATGGTGAAAAAATTTATTAATAAACCATAATTGGTAAAAACATGCATAATAATCAATTTATTAAAAATAATGGAGAAGAAATAATATTTATCCATAAGAACATAACTAATTATAAAATAGAATTATATGATAAATTATGATAATGATGTGATAAAGAATGGTAGAAATGGATGAAATAGGTGTTAAAAAGTGATAATAATAATGACATATTAACGGCCCAACAAAAAGGAAGATGTTCCATTGAGTTAATGTGATCACTAAGGATTTAGGACCAGTGCCTGTCTATTGGGAGGATTAGGGTCAAAAAGTGATATTGGTTTGGTAACTTTACTCTTCAAGGAGGCCCAAAGAAACAACTTCACTATCTATGAATGCAACTACATGACAACTTTAGAATTTTATACTTCAATCATTGTTAGGATATTTCGACACATAGGAAATAGTTAAATATAACTTGGTCTAGTGTATAGTTAGGTAAAGTGTGTTTCTTTACTATGTACTTTTTATAACTTACAATCCAACGGTCATGATATGTTCTAGACATGAAGTGATCTGATGATTCATTCTCTCCTCAGTATTACCTACACTTGATATGTGGCTTAACACCCAATTCGTCCATGATCTCTATTTAAAAATCATGGAGGTTCATTTGTAAGGTGACCATTCATGAGAGAAGTTTATGTAAATTTTATTTCTTTTACATTAATAAATTGCTTGAGTTTCAAGGATGAAAATTATTCTCTAGGAACATTCATTCATTCATCATCTTATGAGTAACACATGCACCATTTTCAAATAGTATCAAGGCCTTAAAACATTTTCTAATGAATTCGGGGACAATAATAACCATAAGAATAAAATTCTATGCCTTAGACATTCATTATTTCAGAAATATATCATTAAAAGGCACTTACAAGACAATGAAGAGTATACAAATCCACAAGAATGACCAAAAGAAGCCCCAAGATAGAAAACAATTTTTTTTCACATATCAAAATGCATTAGCTTCATCCAAACCTCTCCATAAAATTATAGGCCAAAAATACTTTAATGAGGTAGTCGAAAATCCCAAGTGTTATGATCAAAATACAAATGCGGTCTCTCTTATTTATATGAGACTCTCACAAGTTCGAATTGGCCTAAATGCCCCTAAATTTACTTTAATGTGTAAAATAACATGTCTTCGATGACAAGCTAACATAATAGCTACTAAAGTGAATGATAAGCCATCCCAAGAGGGTCAAAATAGTGCAAAATGGAGTAGGAAAGGTTGTTGGAAGGCCATGATGATCCCCCAATTTCTATGATGAAATCGATTGCCTCAAACATGATGAATAAGAGGGGGGTTCCCTCCAAATGCTGCAAAACATCTCCAAACCATATGTTGGGCTCTTTGGGATCTAAATGGGTCTCATGGGTCTCCAAATGGATCAAGATCATGTTGATGTTTCATCAATGAGGGCTAGGATATTACACATGCCCTCCCATGTCTCTCTGGATGAGACAAAACCTCCTCTGGGCCTTGGATTAGCTGCCAAGTGTCGAGTGCAATGTGTGGCTGGTTGGGCAGCTTGTTCCAAGTTCATCATCATCTCTATATATAACTGGGGCACGAACAAGCAATGTGGTGGATACTGAAGAAGCCCATGGTGTGGCAACCAATTCTCTACAATGATGGAGGCCCATGGATCACAATGCTCTCCCTACAAGTGCCATTATGTCCCTTTGGAGGGCTTGGAACTCGTATAGGGAGACCATATCCATGATGAAGTCCCACTTCCAATCTTGTATAAGATCTAATGCATCTCCCCACCTTCCAGTACAATAATTCATTAGCATAATTGAGTAAATAAGCTTACTAATTAAGGGAAGATGTGGGCACTTCATAATGGCATGCCCTTCCAAATGGGCTTTAAACATGTACTAATATTACCTTTCTCGACAAGGAAGTTAACGAAGGAACCTATTAGGTGGTTTCAACCTCTAAGGTAGTGATAGATCCATGGTACATCCATCAAAGGGTTTGTGTTATAATAAAAGAAAGCCCATACCTTGGGTGTATGGGTGTATGAGGGAGAAATCGTGGCACATGAGTTACCACGACCTTTGTTTTTCCACCCTTATTCATATGCCTTTTTCCTTTTGTTGATTTTTCTTATTTTTATTGCTCGAGGCTCAAGGGGATGAGAACATGATGTGTAAGATGTAGTAATGAATACCTCCTTAAGGTAGGGTAATTCATCCCCCGCTATGGGTTGTGTTGACGGTGTTGTACCCTCCAACATGTAAAGGGATCTCCCTGGTAATAACTCCCAACTAGACCTCAGATTGTTTGGTGTATGAGTCCCAGAAGTGGGTCGTACAATATCGCCTTGACCGCGACAGGGTACAGAGGCAAGTAAGATGTCCCTGTTGGTAGAAAGGGTGTGACATATGCAATAAGTCAATGAAGGTGCATGAGTGATTCTAACACACTGGGGGTGAGGTGAGTATGCCCCTTGGAAATTTGTGAAAGCACGACGTTAAGAAGAGAACACACAATAAAATATGCATCACAAACTGGAAAGCAAGTGAGCTAGTAATCCAAAGTGATAGTTAATCCAATAACACATTTCAGTAAGATTCATACATACTTATATAGGAAAGCCATACATGCATGCGTAATAAAATAGATCCATAGATTATTAGAGTAGACAAGTTAGCTGAAATACAATAACAACATATGCATGAAACGTGCTACCTCTGTTATATTAAGAAGTGAAAGTTCCAGTGATACAATACAACCATGACCAACCACTAGTTCTAACAGCAGAACATTACAGTCACTGTTGCCTACTCCTCCAAAGAGATATACTAGCTCTACACAATGGAGAAGCCAAGGCTCATTACAATACTATCCAAGATTCTCTAAGATACTCCTATTGGAAGCTTAGCTGACCAAAAGCCTCTACAATGAGTTATGAGGTACTATATATAGCAAAGGGTGGGGTGACCCTTAAAATTCCCCTTTGTTACTGTTCACCTACCATCATGACTCTTCAACTACTCTATGACTATTACATTCAACTATCGACACTTGAACTTCCACTTGACAAGATGTTACATACAATCTGCACATGTACCCATGTGAGACAAAATAGGCTTGAGCAAGCCATGCAAGACATCAATAAGACACGAACAGTTGTGGTGAGATCAAATCTTTGACATCCTTGCAATGATCGACGATGGAAAAATGATACCAAGCTTGGTCGTCCGTGATGGTGTCCGTCCACTCAAGGGTGACAGTTTGCTGAAAGCGAACTCTTGCCTCTGTTGCATCCGAGTACACTAATATGGCTCCTCTATCCAACTCATCTGATAATATGTGCATCAATGTCTTGAGTACAGATGGACTAGCAACATATTGATGCATAGTGTATGTGTTGATCTCCAAGCATGTGCTGGTGACCATGTGCATCAACTTCTCGAAATACATGTTCAGCTCCAGTCTTCGTCTCGGTGAGTGTGCCAAAAGGGTGGAATTGCATGTGTGTGCACAATGACATGCATGGTGTTGAATTCCCTTGCATGCAATCAACAACACTGCTCACCTTTTCTGCTCCATGCCAGCTATTGGGATGGACCTGTAACTTGTACGGGCATAGTTTCATCCATCTGTGCATGTTTCACCCCCTGTTGTACCTATTCATGCTATACTATTTCTCTGGTCTATGCAGCTCATGTTCTTCCTTGAGTTGTTGCTTTAGCACATGCAACTCCTTCTCTGCTTCATTCTCTTCCTTCATGATCTTCGTGTTGTGCCGTCACCTCATATGCTCATTCTCTAAAGCTGGTTTTGTCATGAGTGGATTTGCTTTGAACTTGCAGCTTTGCTTCGCCTCTATGTTGTCCACAACCTTCCTCTTGCATTCGTCATGAGAAGGTGTGCTTCATTCTAGTGTTGCTGATGGTGCTGCTCGCTGTGATGCCATTTCCATTCATCTTGATATCCTTGTCCATGAACAACTTGATGTCTTTGTGTTACAGATCCATTTGGGCACATGAACCTCGACTTATAGATCAATACTATTAGGGCCCATCAAACCCTAATTCAGTTGTTACATGCCCTAATGAAGTCAACCATCAGAATGGCTCCTTCCCAAGAGATTCCATGACTGAAATCATCCAAAAACTGCCTCTAAGAAGATCAACGCAGGCAGGCCTTTTTCAAGGTGCACTGTAGTGCAGTCCAGTACACTGCCAAGGTGCATTGCAGTGCACTTGAGCCCTCTTTGGCCCGTGCTAGGATAATTTGAGTGAAATATGCATTGGGGTTTGGAATATTCTTATCCATAGGATGCCTCTAGATGTTTCCCAAGGATATCCACTCTTTTGGGCTCGAAATTGGATGAGGGAGGAAGTTAAGGAACATCAATCCCTTTATCCCTTCCTCCATGGAACTAAATCCTAAGTTTGGGAGGGCATTCATTGTCACCATTTATGGCATAACTTCCTTCATTCACCTATAAAGAGACCACTCATCTAAGTGATCAGGGGTAGGAAATCATTGAATTATAGGGAGATGTTGTTAGTATGAGACTTGAGTTGGTTTCAAGTACTATAATGATGTCAAAATGTCTTGCTTGTTATGTAGAGAGGATGGGATTGAACTGTAGGAGTGGCACTGAATCAAGAAAATTGGGTTGTAACTCTTCCTTTTACTAATAAAGTGTTCAAATATTTTTCCATATGTTTGTATTGTTTACTGATGCTTTCATATGTGTTTTATGCACTTAATTCCATTTTATGTTTAATCAATAGATCATTATCATATGCTTTGATCGGTTTTTTTCTTCTGTCTGTGTGCAGGTACTTTTCAAGCGGATTAAGTACGAAAAGGAGCGACATAATTGGTCAAGGGAGATAAAGAGTAAGCGAAAGCTTCAGGTAGGCTTCTTTACTGTCTTATTTAATCTATTGGTTATAGAAAAAGTAGAGAATGCTTTGCATTGTTTTTCTAGACTTAGCTACTAGTCTAGGGGTTTAGGCGTTTATCCAAAGACACTAAAACTTCCCAAAACACTTTGTGGAAAGGAAAGCTCATAGACACTTGATCGAAAAAATCACCAGTTACGCTCTTAACGGTGTCTTTGAATCTGCTCTCCTAGAAGCCATTGTACCTATGCTGCTGGGAGGCAAACAACACCTGTGATACCTAGAGACATAAAAACACTCATGACAAGCAATATGTTAGTTGAAAACCAAAACAAACTGGAGGACTGACATGCAACATACTTGTGTGACTGTCCATGAAGATTGGCAATTTTCACCGTGAGGCTGGGAGACTGACTGCCAAGACTACGAAGGCACACTTTGGGCTGTCAGGAGGTTGACTAACTACTGGAACTATACAATGCGTAATCTAGCCTGGCCTGTTGAGGACTCAAACTGTGCAATGGGAAATTCCAGTCAACAGTGACATGCAACCAGCAAACTGCATTGTGTAGTTTCTGGGGCCAATAGGACACTGCCTCCAAGACTTGGCTAGACTTGCATAATTTCTGGAGGGAAGGTACAACCTTCACTTCCAGAAATTCGTAGTGCTAGTCGGGCAAGGCACGGTATGGGCCAAGGCAGCCCAGACTGGTCAACGGATGACTGAAAACATGAGAAGGCTGAATGCATGATGAGATGAGTGCAAACAAGAGTGAATGATTATGCATGCAAACAATAAGTGCAAGATTCATAAAACAGGATAGCATGCATGCGAGTGAAGCGGGTCACCGTGATGACGACTGTGGGTGCAAAAACAATGTCATGCATGTGACATCAGTGATATGCAAACAAAAATGAAACGAGGCTTGTACAAGCTAACGTGCATGCAAATGACACCAAGCGTTCACATAAATTAAACAGACAACACTCACACAAGCCGAAACACAAAAAGTGACTGAAATGTAGCGTAAGATATGCGAAGTTTGCTTACCTAAAAATAATTGAGATGAATGTGTCAACGACTCCTAGATGCGATGTGGGATGTCAAAGCTACAAGATCGATGCGAGGGATGAGCTCTGAAACGTCCAAAACATGATTTTTGATAAAATCAAAGTTATGATGCCCATGCCAAAAATCTAGGAAAAGAGACACTTGAGGAGGTTTCTAAAGTGATCCATGCATGTAACCTCCACCTACTAAAAATAGATCCCTAAATCTAGGGATGCCTTTACATGTTGCCTTGGGAAAAGTAGTCCATGCATGCAAATCGGTTTTGCTTGGTCCCAGAGGGAGCCGGTCAACCTGAAAGCACATGCATCGATCTGCGAGACTGGGAGAGGGATTTTCATAGTTTCTAGGCTGAGTAGAGATGGTTGTCCTAGAGGGATTGCACAATTTCTAGGAGGAATAGGTGAATGTCTCCCAGGATTACGTAATTTCTGGGCTGAGTAGCTGTCCTGGGTCAAACTGCGCAATTTTCTTAAGGAAGTCTGTCTAACTGCATTTGCGTAATTTCTGAACCCACTAGGCTGCCTAGTTGATTTACGCAATTTCAACTAGCTATTGGGCTATCTATTGCAGAGCGATTGCACAATTTCAGGGAGCAACAGGTGACTGTTGCCTAGAATTGCGCAATTTCTAGGCTGAGCATCAATCCTTGAATGAATTGCCCAATTTTTGAGAGGAAGGATGTTAAGAAGAATTACGCAATCTTAGAGCCTAGCTGGGTGTCCAGCTAGGTTTGCGCAATTTTTGGAGGGAAGGCTGGTTCCCCTCTAGAATTGCATAATTCCTAGATGGAGCTACTCAACCAGAAACTGACACTAAGTCCGGGAATCAACCTGTGAAGGATGTGGAACAAACTTGCATGC